>JAQIXX010005956.1:0-13020 GCA_034700605.1 Willowsia nigromaculata
GGTAGGAAGATTGAAAAGCTAAAAATAGATCATCTTTCAACTCAGTTTTGAGGCAGTTGGAGTTGGAAATGTGGCATACGAAAGACTTCCCATTTGCACTAGTACGCACATGATTTTTAAATTAAATGCCGCTCTAAATGATTGGAGTAAAACAAATTCTTGAATAATAAATCCAAAATTTGACGCATGACTTAATTCTAATGCCATGTCCCTAGAAAATTTGATTAAACACATTTTTGAAGCCTGTGTAAAAGAAGAATAAAAAATTTTGATGGCCAAATTAATTCTGTACTGCTTTGTGATCGTATTCCAAAAAATTAAGTATGCTTGGCGCTAACAACTTTTGTCATAAAAATTGATTACATTGTTTTGTAGTTACAGTGCACAAAATTCAAAATTTATAACAAAAATGTGGAAATGGCTCATGATAATCCGTTTCTGACGACGCTTACTGTCTCAATAATTATGTCCCGCTTAAAAATGTAAATTTTCGATAGTTTTACATGTGAATGCCATTAAAAGCAACACTTAATTTAAGAACGGTGATACACAGCATTGTATTCATAACACCATTACATCGAAATTATTTACCTATTTGCATTAGTGTAAAATTGATTAACATGAGAATAAGAAGGATGGATTATCATTGGTTGATGACGCCAATTATGTTTCTCAATGAGAAAAATTAACGTACGTAAGAAAGAATTTATCAAATGTCTATTTTTAGTTGCAAATGTCGTCGAACTTTAACACGCTCAATATATTACGAGTATTGACGGTATTTTACGATACATTTTACTTACAGTTGATTGCTTTTTGCGTATTTTTGTTTCAAAACTCAATAGTTATTTGAACTCTCCGTGTATACTGTAGTACATTATTTAAATTCATTAAATTTATAGTTTATCATGGAAGAAATCTGACTGCATACTCAGCATCTCAAATTCTGTTTGTAGGGATTGGGTCGACATTCGTCGCAATACACGTATCTCTCTGATCGAGAGAGAGAAAATGAAAAATCTCAAGCATTTCTAAATTATATTATTAATTATATACGAACAAAATGTTTTCAATCATCTGGCATCTGGCGATGATCCAAAGTAAAGTAAGCTTTGCTACGAAAATATTAACTTTTTCTGTGAAACGCTGTTTTAAAAGCTATGATACCATGCTTTGTGTCTGGATTTTTCTATTATGCAATTACTTTTACGCAAATCAAGAATTTATATTTTGAATGCAAAGCATATTTGCCTGACAATGTCTTTAGAATTTCACACACAAAACCATTATGTTTATTTTGGAACCTCTGAAATAAATTGTTAAATATTACTCACTACTAATATCAAGTATATCCTCCTTCAAATCATCTCTAGGTCTTTAAGGTTTTATTCAATAACTCCATGAATAACTGAAATTAATTTGATGAGATTTTCTGAAAGCTCGATTTATTTACATTAACGGTTTTTTTGTAATAACATGTACGATGTAAAGGTGTAAACTAGAGAATTTGAATGCCCAAATATATGTTACGACTCAATTATTTGTCCATCTTTATATTTATAAATTCAAACCAGCAAGTGAACTTTAATGATAATTTAATTAACGTTTACTTTCATAAACATTTCAACTGTCAAGTTATTTTGAAGAATAACTGAAAGCAAAATTTTTATTCATAAATGATGTTTGATTGGAGAGTCCATGACCAGGATGAAACTGGTGCAAATAAAAGTTGAACGAGGATATGTTGATTTGCCGCTAGAACTCAGGTGCCTGGCTTTAAAAAATTCTCACATTCCAGCTCATTTTCTAGGCTAGTCCACCATTTGTTATTGAAATTAACTTGAATTGGAGTAAAATTCTAAACTAAGACCGGTGCGGCAAACAAGAATTTTAAAATACATTCAGTTTTTGCTTTAATCAATTGGCTACTAACTAGTACTATAAATGTTGTCCTTACAATTAAAATGCGATTCCGCTCACAATCTGTTTCCTAATCTGGGAAGGGCAAATACTTTACATAGAATGAGGGCATTCAAGATTTATTCTGATATATCGTTGTCCTTGTGTGAACTGAATTATACCTTCGAGATCCACAATTTTTGGGAACGCATCTTCCTAAAAGCCTTTCTAACCATTTGGGAAACCGAAAAAAGTTGAAAGTTACATCGCGAGGACAGGAAACTTCATGACAATTATTTGATGTGCGTAAACCGGATATCCTATTAGCTCGTTCCCTTTTTCCCAAAATGTAAGTCCCAAATCTCGAACATGTTGTATTTTGTAATATATTCAATAATTGCTTAAGTCTTGCTATTATGATTTTTCGGGCTTCAATTGCAAAAAAACTCATGGATACCCCGAGTCCAACTAGCCATAAGACAAATACGACCAAAATGTTTCCACTCATTGTCGGCTTCTTTATTTCTGGCCGTTCATCATTCGGGCGTAGGTCACTGCTAACTACACTGATGTACTTACTCCACCACTCAAAAACTCCAGTTTCCATCATTTTCCTAACTCTCACTGTCAACCACACGGGGACGTTGCCCGTAAGCTCTAACACTGAATATCTTTTATAGTATTTCTCTTTCCCTACATGAATGTAGTCACTTGATATATTTGATCTTTGCAACAGAGATGAGTAATTGCGTAACATTTGAGTCGGCACAACAAGAGCAGAGCGTTTACAATTTTTCAAATGTTTCCATAATATTTTCTCTTGTATTTTCAGGTAAATTCGATCAAATATATCGTCGCTACTTTTGTTCTCAAGTGGATTTAAAATTATTTTCTTGGTAATATTCAAGGCTTCATGTATAAGTTTCACTGAGTTCGGATGCAAAGATGACACACTAAGCAACATTTTGTCTACTTTGTTAGCTATTTCATACCCCAAGCTCGAATTGCGAAGGATAACTTCTGACGATAACAAAAAGTCATGAAATTTGTTCTCACCGGAAATCCTATGATTACCTGACCTGACCTTAAGTGTGGGTAACTCATGGTCTCCCTTTTCAAATTCAATATACCACACATTAGTAACTCTGGTGTAAAGGACATATTGGTCGGCAATAAAGTCACCGAGTGTCTGCGGATGAGCCGTTTGACGAGGCAAAACCATGTTGTACACGTTGTCATTTTTCCACGCATTACTCAACACAATGACAGCCCAGTAGAATGAGCAGAGGACAATCCTTGTCACTGAAACCCTTCTCGAAACTCTTTCTGTGAGGTCCTGACCAAGGTAGGCCCTCAGGATAGTGGAAATGTGAGAAACTACAGAATTTGTTTGATGTGCATTTAGTAGTTTCAAGGCCTTTGCCAAACAAATGGTCGATGCCATAATCCAGAGCCAAATCCAATAGTCGAATACATTGACAAGCTGGTTGAATGCAAGGCTGTCTGATTTTGCTTGCCCACAAGGAATAATCTGCAAACTGCTAAAATCATCAGGAATTGAGAATTGAAATTTTTGAAGGACGTTCCCGGAGTATGTTGATGGCCATAACATCATCCCTTGGATGGCTGCAAAACCATTTGAGGAGGTTCGGTTTAAGATAATTCCATTGCTGCATATTCGAGATTTGTCTATTTTAAACGTATAATTATAAAGTATTTTCATAAAAACGTCATGTGCATGAGCGATATCGTCTGGGATGGAGCTCTGGGAAAGCAGCAGAGATTCACTGAAACTGTTTTTACACTTTTTCATTTGCCGAATGAAATCGTAATGGTCCCTCCAGCCTGAATAATCTAAGACGACAGATTCTGGAAAACTGAACGTGGTAGGAGCGGTTTGCAAAAAGTTTTTCATATTTATGCTCAAAGGTTTGTTGGGATTGGGTCGACATTCGTCGCAATACACGTATCTCTCTGATCTGTTGCGAAGTAATTTTGAGATCAAAAAAACGTAGTGACCCAAACGCAGAGGTTTTCCAGAGCCATAGCCATCTGTTAAATGTTCAAATCCCGTAAACCACAGACGAGTTTCCGTTGACGACAAGTTAGTTGTGTTTGCCACCAACGTTATTTGCCATGCAATAGTTGAGGGTAGAATGTTTGCACTAAAATACTCTGAAGTTCGAAAAACTTTCGGATTTTTGAATACATAAGATGTAGCACTCTTCACTTTTGGATAATAAATGGAGATTTGAACTTCAGAATGCCAAGGTCTTGATTTAACGCTGAAGGGAATAAACTCAAATTCGAAGTAGCAGCCTTTCCAATAACCATATAAGCAAGGTTTCGGAGACAACCACGTTTTAGTTGAGTTGTTTACGAAGCTTCTTAATTGTAACCAATATAAGCGTCTGTCTTTTTCCGAGCCTTTCAACGAAGTAATCACTACTGGAGTTAGTTGTCGCAATATAATTGGATGCTCAATTTCTTTTGGAATGTTTAATCCATAAAAGTTGTCGATTAGGACGAGGCTTTTTTGTGCTCCAAATGTTTTAGTGAAATACGTGAGCTCATCTAGTGACAACACCTCTAAACTTCTATAAAATTTCAAGTCTCTTGGAATGGTTTCGAATTCATACAGTTCTTTGATGTAACGTGAGTACTTGTTAGTGAACCCTCTGTAAAATTTTATTATACCGGAATCTATGTACGTTGTTTCGTTACCAAGTGCAGTGTGGAAGGAAAAGGAAAATAACAAAAGACATATTTTGTACATCGTTCCATGTGAATTTGATAATGTTATTTCAATGAAAATGGCAGAAGATTGTTATCCTAACCTTTCAATGCGATAATTTTAGGGGTGGAATTGTGTAATTCTATGGATAGATCCTTTTTTTTTTAAATAATATTAAGAGATAATTTATCTCACAAGTGGAAATACGAGGCCCAAAAGTTTTGCACTGAGTAAGGTTCATGAGTGACTCGTTTTTAAATTCAACTAGATTTCCCTTTCTAACTCTATTTGCTCCAGTACACTTTCAACGTGAACTTTTTATCTAGAATAGGATTATTTCATATGAGAAAGCATAGCAACATCTTTTCAAATTGCACGTCTTAAATTTATCAAGCTGTAATGTTTATGTGACTTTTTCACTACCACCAGTTTTCAGTTATAATCCAAATTTGGTTCCTTGTCCAATAACTCAAGCACAGAAGGAAATCCTTATATTTAAAAAAAAAATTAAATAGTTTGGAATAAAAGCGTATGACTTTAATAAAGGATATACACTTTTGCTTTCAGCCACACAAGGAGATTACTGCGCAGTTTGTTACATGTACACCATGGGATGTTATCAGCCTGATTGGTTTACAGTGGCCTGAATATCACCAAAATATAGTTTTTAGGAAGAAAGCAATGAAGAAATCTTTCCTTTAGAGAAAGAGGAGCAAGATTTTTTTAAATTTGCTACGTTGCATGCCATCTTGATTTGCTGATTTTACAATGCGATGAGTAAAATATTCACTTTTCCCTGCATGCCAGTAATCTTGGCAATATTAAAAAATTTCAGTAAATTAACAAATTTTAATATTTTGAAAATGATTGTGAATAGTTCACTCACAGCCGAAATATAGCATGAGATAAGAACACGTATGCTTAAGCCAACACGAAAGGGAATACTTTCCATATTACTACAGTTTATTACATGTTTGCTTTTCCATACGGGTTTAAAAAATTCAGATAATTACGTATTGATCGCTTGACAACCTAATTGACATTCCAACAGTATTTTTAGTAATTTAGGCTTCGTGCTTTTTCAAAGGAAATTAGTTTTCTTCTGTTCTGTGGTAATAGCGAGGAAAGTAGTCCTCCTTTGTTAAAGCATGCAATACTTATAATCCATGCACGCCTCAATGAGCATAATAAATGTTGGATGTGAGCAAAATAGTTTAAACATGGACATCGAATTCTTAGGAACAACGCGACCTTTGGCTCGTTTCCAGGAATTTTAGGCATGTGCCCAGGGATTGGATTAGGAATTTGCTATCACCTGTCTCATCAAAATTTCGGATGAATGTGTTTACTATAGTGTTTGTACCACTGCTAATCAACAGGAGCAAAAGATTTTATGTAAAACCAAATAGCTTTTTCATTATATTGGAAATAATCAATTCAGTCACTCGATACGACTGGATGAGAGAACGATCCAGTATTGATTCTAATAATTTATTTCGGTTTGGAATGGAATATGTTTATATGTTATATTGGTAAAATTGTGAACCAGGAAGATTTTTCCATTTGCATCTTCGTGTGAAATAGCAGCATCTCATAGATTTGTAAAAATTTGCGTCTTTCCAAAATCTGAATTTACTACCAAACCAAACTACCAAACCACTGCGCTGTGCTGCAAATGGCGAAGATAATAGTGACAAGAGTATTGAACGGAATGGGATGTTAATTGTCGAAATTCAATTACACACAGTAGATATTGAAATTGTTAATTATTTGACACGAAAATGTCTAGCCTGTCTATTCCAAGTGATGTTCGCGATGGTAAGCAGCAAAGCCAAAGAGGAAAAACACGATGAAAAGTTAATTTACTTTTTATAACATTGGAAAACAATCAATTAGTTCGATCGAACCTCTCTAATATTGGAAGGGAGGAAAACTATTCCTGAAATATGGCATGCAAAATAGTTTGTCTTTTGAGTTAATTGTTATCTGAATGAATTTCGTGTGCGCTGTGAAGAGATGACGACGCCCTGTTGTACCTGTGTTGTTTTACCACTATTCTTTAGAGGATATTTTAAATCATGCTAATATCGGCTTTTCATAATTTAATTTGTTAATCAATCATCCCATATGAAATTTAAGTCGAAGAATTTTACTGATAAACAATGTACAACTTCCTGTGTCAGATTACATAACGAATAGAATCTTTTGAGTTGGCGAGAGAATGAGTTGAAGACTTCTACTGTGGTTTTACGATGGGTTTCTTCATCATGCAAACGATAATCGGACTTCTTGAGCGAGATCGTACTTCAAATAGGAGTGTGCCTTGACTGCTTCATAAATTGGGTTTTTAACATTCACACATCGTCATGAATGTCATTACATTTAGGTATAAATTCAAGAACGCATTCTTATAGCTATCATGCATAACTTAAATACTTGTACTCACATATACACATAATATCATGCATGTGCAACAATACGAGAGATTCTCACGCCTCCATTTCCCTACGGAGTACTTGGCAAAAACAGGAAGTTTGGCAAAGCACCAGAAAACAATGTAAAATATTTGCTTCTAAATCATCGTAATCCTTTTTTCAAATGTGATACGTCATATTGCCTTGAACAAAAGTCGTTGAAAAATATTTCTAGATATTTCATTTTCCGTGCACATAATTTTGTTTATGACTGTAAAATTTGCCTAGTAAAATTATAATAAAAATATGTTGGGCAGGTAGAAGATTGTTTTTACAATAAAGATTTATCATACAAGGTATCACTTTTCTGACATTATTATTTATTATTATATTTAAAGATTTAAGGAACAATAATACAAAAAAGAGAATGCAGGATATAAACACAACCTTTTTGTCCTATTGATGTGGAGGTGATTTTGTTTGATTACTCTTACAAAGCTTTTTTTTAAACAATAATGACGCATAGTTTTATTTGACCTTGCTTTCTTCCTAAATTAAGAGTGCCTACACAACTTGAAATTGAAGCTATTAACATATTGAATGACAAAGGAAAATACAATACTTTAGGAATTTCACTCTTTGTCTTGTAATCTCACTTCACTCACTGTCAATTTATTTGAGGAAATATGAGATTTTCCAATTTGACAAGTACTGGCCGCTTTAAATAAATTGTTGGATTCCCCGGTTCCCTTTTCGAGAAGTGAAAGCTTGTAGCTAGAATTATTTCAGAGCGTTTTGCACCTATGTCATCAGCAAAAGCGCCGAAGCCTATGAATAAGTATTCACACGGTCTCTGCAGCCAATTTCACCTTAAACACTGAGTTTCAGCCTGATGAAAGTTTGTATTGGAATGCAAGCAATTACATGGATATTCCACCCATTTGTGATTTTACATTCTCGCCTGTGAAGCATGGTGCAATTTGTATATTGGAACTTCCGAAAGTGAGCGAGAGTTATGTAGGCTTCTACCAGGCAGAGAGGCGCCAATGTTACCACGGATGTGCAGAGTGCCGTAAAATCGACGCACCAGACTTCGTTCCAGTCTCAAAACATATGTAAATCAGTTGGAAATCAACAAATGTTTGGGATCTTATTACCACGACTTTACCGCACACCACAGGATCTCCAGAATGATTTTGCTACACAGTGACAAATTTTAGATTGCTGGGATGTGTCTAAAATGTTTCATCTCCGAACCGAACTACAAAACATTCACTGCAAGGAAGTGAAATCTCCGCAAATGATGCTACCAATTACACATTTTATATATTTTCTGGACCACAATAGAAGATCACGAGGTTATACTGATCTCACTGAGTGCCCATATACTCAACCAGTCAATCGGTGTTTGGGTAACTTTATATCACTAGTTATAAATTGTGAAAATTTTCTTTCGTCAATATGATCTCACAGTCCCAAATATCCCCCGAAGCAGGAAACCATCATTATATGTATCCTCTTCTCAGTATGTATTTTCGCTAGGGTCAGACTACGCTGGCCCCTGGTACATCGTTTTCTTCCGGCCAGGGAATCGTGGTAATTTTACTGAACACTTATTTCTCGTTTTTGTCACCATTTGGTTGGCTCGGATGGTTGCTTGTAGCAACCAGCCTCTTTTATTTGGGCTTCATCTTGAAACTGTTACGGCATTCTGAAACCCCGTACTTTTGGATGTTTGGAACACTTCTGGAACAATGCGATGACAACAGAAAGCGCTTAAACTGGATGAATTGGTACCTCGTTGCCATCTGGTTATTTTCAGTGATACTTGTTCGTAATGCGTACACGTCAACAATGTTCACTTACATGGCAAAAGAGCCGGGGCCAGGCTACGTACCCGAATCATTGCATAATCTGCTTTATTTTACTGACATTGACTTGCTTGTTGACTACAAGGAAAATTTGAGTCCGTCTCGGATATTAAAAAGCATTGGTGAATCATCATTTCGAACTTTGGTTTTGAAAGTTTCTGGCAGACTCAAACGGACAATGTTTGCTGAATGGTACTTCGTCACTTTACCAATGCTGGGGGAAGTGTCAACAAAGACTGGTTGTACTCAAAATGGGTTTAGGTCTCCACAAAAATTTGAGGAAAACTGGAGCATTTACCGAAAAAGAAGAAAAACATTTTCATGCCAAAGATTTGATAAAATCGGGATGCTGTATTCAAGTACAGATCACAATAGTGTCTACTACGAAGCAACAATTGCTAAGTTGAATTTCAATTTGATGAACGCTTATCACATTTTTGAAAATCACGACCAAGAATTTGCACCTGAACTTAACGCATGGCAGACGTCTGGTAAATCAACGTTTGATAATGATTTTCAAAACTTCTTCTTGGGTCCCGTTGTTGAATCGGGAATTCATGATTTGCAATATGCATATGGCACAAACACGAATATCCAAGGTTTCATTTTGCGGTTTTTTCGTAACTATCCAGTTAAACGCAAGCTTTTTCTCAATTCTTTCAAAAAATTGAGCTCTTTAGGATGTTTCCAATTTTACAAGCAGACGTGTCCATCTCAGTACATTCTTAAGAATTCTACTGAAAATATTGAGGAAAAAGTACGAAATAAAGATTTGGTAAGTTTGTGGCTGGTTTTCATTCTACTAGAGCTCCTCTCCATTTCCATTTTTATAATAAGAATCCTGCTGAGGAAACTGAGTTTGATTAATTAAACGTTTGTAAAGTTGTAAAATTTTTATTGCCATTTGAATGTATGCAGTTTGTGTATTGTTAACCATCAAGTTTAATGTTTCTGTTGAGAATACTTAGTGACCATAATCCTTATAATGGTTAATAATAATAATATTGCCTCTACTTTATCTGCACACCTACAAACTAGAAAAATAGTATGTGTCTTATTATGGTTGTTTGTATTTTGTAAGTTATTTAAGTGCTACTATAAAATTAAGAATTCATGTTAAACTATGATTTTGTTGAACAACTTGAAATTATTAAGTTTATTTTCTAGTAGCTAGCAACACAACTGTTAACTTCTGTATTTGGACCTACAATATTTACTCGATTTTTCGTTTTAAAATCCATTGCGAAATATAGATTTAATGGTAGCTGTTACACGGATGTATTAATAAATCAATTATTTATACCATTGTTTGTAGCAGTGTTAACAAGCTTTCTTTTCATTGGTTGGACACTCGAAGATCTAGAGATTTCTCTAAGAGTTTTATGCTTTATTATATGAGGAATCTAAAGGAAAGCAAGACCCAACAAAAAAATTCACGTAAATGAGCATCCCAGTGCTGCTCTCGGGAGGTAGAAAAGTAAATTTAATGTTCATATTAAATGCTTGTTCAAAATGGAATTAGATGTTATTCATGATTCTGATTTAAAAAATTAAGTTTCTGTGAACTACCCACAGTATTTTACTTTCCGATTTTGCCTGACAAAAATCAGAAACCTCATGTCTTTCTACTGAATTTTTTAAACTATGTTGTCAACTCTTTTTGCAACTTCAAGCAATGGATATATGGGTAAAAATGGTCTTAAATTGCGATTTTGGCATTTATTTTAATCTAAGCCTTCATTTAAACTTTCAAAATTTTAAAATTCGGGACAATTTTATGCAGATTCCGCTAGAGATAACTAAAAATAAAAATCAGATTCGGAATTAACGTACAATTCTTGACCTAAATCAGTTTATAAATTTTTGGTTATCTTCAGCAAAATGGTTTGAAATTTGCAGTTAATCATTGCCAATCCTGGGACCGCTGATTTTATAAACCATGAAAATTACAAAAATTACATACGAACCATGATTTTGTCTAAAATAAGAGTTTTTTTCGAATCACAATTTACGCAATATTTTTGTCTCCTGGAATTTTAGAAACAACCCGCAACAAATCGGTTTGGTGCATATTGGTCATCTGCACTTTTGTAAGCTCGTTTGGTATTATCAAACCTCAATAGGTGAATACTTTTTTGGTAGTCACATATTAAAATACAAATTTCATGAAGTTAGATTATAAAATTCAAAAAATATTCGTTATTCCAAGGGGACGCAAGCAGACAAGGAATGTGCAAAAGACGGGGAAATTGCTTGGTACTTCCATGCTGTGGTCATAATTCGGAATGTGATTCTCTAAACGGTGATTTATGCGATCCTGGTATAGACGAGGTACAGGTAAGGTTATAAATAGATTGACGAATCTTAAGCTTTCAAAATCATTATTATTTTTTAATCCAATTGATATTTAAAATATTTTAGACTGTGTGAGCGCATGAAGATACATTACAGATTTCTGAATCCGTAATCCCAAAAATTTGGTGCACCCTGCAGTGAAAATTTAATTACGATGCACGTTCTTGTATATTATCAATTTCCTAATTAATATTCAAATAAAAATAAAACAGTATTCAATGAATAAAGCTTTTCTGCCCATTTTAAGAAGCAAGCTCCAGAGATGAGAAACAGAAATGCGTAAGCTCAATCACTAAACTTATTTTAAACCTTACTTTTTCCCTTGGAAATCTCAAAAACACCCCAAATTTTTTACAAATTTTAATTCGGCCATTTGAAGGTTGAATAAAATTGTCAATACTGTTGCCAAACCAGAACATTTGTCCCATTGCGCAATTCTATATCTCAATTTAAAATATTTCACCATTTTCTTTTTAAATTCAATGTTAGCATAACTATATTTTATCATAATTTCGACAGAAAAATTAGAAATTCTAGAGACAAGTCTTTCTAAAATGACATCTTCAAAAGGAAAAACAATTTCGTTTTTATTTAGGCGTTAAGTCGATACAGAATGCTTCAAGAGGGATATAGACTTCATCATTAAATACGTGAACAAACCGATGTGTATAGAGCTATAAGACATTTTTATATCTTGAAATAAAGTATATTGCAGCTCACTAATCAAACTCTTTGAAACATTGAATCGTGGAAAAAAATTATCTTGAGTTACGAGTGCGTGTGAAGTATTCGATAATAATGACAAATTACAAATGATTGGTTTCTCATTTGTCACAAAAAAGCTTTAGTCAGTTAAAGGTTATGTGTACGAACGCATGCACCAGACCCTGCAAATCCGTTACTTTTAGAAACATATCCTCCCTTTATATTGCGTAAAGCATATTTCTAGCTTCAACGAGGAGTAAATTGTGTATTTTTCCATCTCAAAAATTACAAACAGTAAATATCTTTGTCTTGCAATAATTGCACTAATACAACTGGTTGTCTAAAAAATCAAGTTCTGCAAAACCAAATCTTCAAAAATTTCAAAACATTTTTGCTTTTCCAGAACAATCCGAGCACATACGTGTTACAAGTACAACGAGTTAAACTAGTGGGTTTATAACAATGCTAAAAATTACTTGATTTACTAAGTTTATTCCACAAATATTTGACAAAATATATATTTGGCAATGAAGGTTTTCTTAAGAATTCTATTTATTTCTGCATTGGCTGAATTACATCTTATATTGGTTGCTGGAAGTAGTTTTCAGGGTTCGGAAGCTTCAGAATTTGACAAATACTGGCCGCTTTTAAATCAATTTCTGGATTGTACAGTTCACGTTTCCAGAAGTGAAAGCTCGTGGCTGGAATTATTTCAAAGTGTTTTGCATCTCTGTCATCAACCAAAGCGCCATAGACCGTGTGTGAGTATTCACACGGTTTCTGTAGGCAACATCAACATAAAAACTGAATTTCACGCTGACGAAAGTTTGTATTGGAATGCCAGCAATTACAAAGATATTACACCAATTTACAATTTTGCATTTGTGCCTATCAAATACAATGATCTTTGTGTGTTGGAGCTTCCCGAAGTTATCGAAAGCAATGTCGGTTTCTATCAAGCAGAGAGGCACCAATGTTTCTATAGAGAATATTCCATGGAGTGCAGAAAAATTCACGTGCCAGACTTTGTTCTCGTTCCAGT
>JAQIXX010005957.1:0-12977 GCA_034700605.1 Willowsia nigromaculata
CTGCTTGCTGTAAACGGGATAAGAACACACGATCTCCAGCCAACTCTCTACTACGTCCCATGGATTATGTTTAATGACCAATTTACCACTGAAGATTTGAACTTGGCACAGCGTGACCTTTTGGGACTTCTTTGTAATAAATTGGAGAGTTCCAACTCAAATTTCACCATTCCAGCTCAGTGTAGTAGCAGGAAACAGTGAGAATGGAGTGCAATTACCGTTATTCAAAGATCAGTAGTATGAAGTGACTCTTTCGTCTAGAACTGTGCGCCGGAATGATGAGCTAAAGGTAAAGTAAAGTGATGTAATAACTGGGTGAAATTGTAATACGTAGTATATGAGATCGCATGAAATCAACGAATTTTTAACACAATTACAAATAAAATCATGCTACATACATACAGACATCAGTCAGTCATTAATACAATTTGCACGCGTTTTGATGACATTCATTATTATGGTTCATCATATCATACAGAACTAATGTGTGTACATTGTACATACATATTATTAACGATTTCTGCTTAGCAGTTCTAACAAGCTAGACGTTTTAGAATATATGATCATTGAATGACGCTTTAGAAATTCATGTACTAGTTATCAACTCTTCCCGATTTCCTCGTATTAATTAAACAAGAGGATAAACATGTCATTTTCACAAGAACTCAAACATGTCCAAAGAGTTTGCCACACCTCCAGGGCCATACATCAGCGACTGCAGAATCATACCAAAATTTGTAGGCCAATGGTACCAAAACATGTGGAAAGTAATTTCACCTATTCTTTCATCAATGTCCTTGATTTTCTTTAACTATTGAAAGCAAACCAATGTAAATGCCATCTTTTCAAGTACATTTTAACGAAAGAAAGTAACGACACAGCATAATAGATATTCATATATTTTCTTATTTCATGTTACTACACCTCTTTGATAACATCCGGAGACCCAATAGCTGCCATTGTTAGGCAGTAGGCAGCCCAACTTGCTTGAAGGCCACAATACACCATTCCAAGCTGCATTATACGAACTATAACTTGAATTCCGCCACAATTAGCTAGCTATAATAAGTTCATATTTGTAGGACATAAAACTCAATCCATTCAATAAAAACCTCAAGAAAAGATGTGATTCTGAAATATTTGCAAACCTCCTTTTTGAAAAACGGCGATGAGTAAACAATTACTGACAAGCATTGCAAAACCTTGACATGAAAAACCAGCGGCATGTTGTTCCGATTTAGTAGCCAAACGTAAATGTGGATAATATCTTCACATTGTTTATGAGTGTACGATGGGCTGTAGAAACATGATCGTGACAAGTGGTACATTGACCGTTCAAACAAACCCAAGTTTTCTAGCTCTATTTTATCTCTACATTTGATGGAAAAGAAAAACAAACACTTTGTCTCCTTCAAAGATTCCGTTTGAAACGTCTTATTAAAAGAAAATATTTAAAGTCTCCAAACAAATAAAAAATATACTTGAGAGGCATATGACGTAATTCACGAAGAAGTGTGTCCTTTTCAATACGAATATCTTCCCAGTACAAATCAAAGGCATCGAGATCTAAGGAGCTGGAAGCTTCTTCCTCTTTCTCTTGCTCTCCCTCTTCAAACACACCAATTCCCATTCTCGTGCAGTACTCATGAAATATTTTATCTGGGATCGGCTGTGGTATCTCTGTTTAGAATCCAAATAAAATAACAATTTTAAGGAGCCATAGCATAAAGACATGTCGTATCAGAATCAGAGATTGTGAGTTTTTGCAATTTCTAGTTATACTTGTTTTCAAAGGCCTGTATATCAACGGTCTCCCACTCTTGGTACGCTTCATGACTTCCCTCTGTTCCGTACCACGAGCAATTCCTAAATTGGCGTATACCAGCCCTCGAGATGGGTAGCCAACTCCAACCTTTGTAGCTGTTCATGAAGAAAAATTAGCCATGTGTGATACGTTTCAATTAAGCAACGGAAAGGAAATCAAATAGGCCTACACTTGCATATAATATGGAGACAAACATATCGCTGATAATAATATTACGTTGATGCTTTTCTGCGAATTTAATTCGCATCAGTTTTCCCCCTTTGAAAGCATCCGGGTTTCTTTCAATAGCAGCCTTTTTCTCTTTCAACTCGTCCCGATCGCTTTTCTGCCACGGAAGTTGTATAGGATGTTTGTTCTGCTTTTTCCCCTCCACCTTGATTTCTTCCCATTCCTCTGTAATGTCCCGTTTACGAAGGAACATGCTGAGTACTTTAGCCTGGTGAATCTTTTCTTTAAACTTTCCCATTTTGCTCGACTTGTTTCCGATAAAGTAAAAGCAAACGAATATCACTTTACGCCAGAAGAGAACGACAAAATCTCAATCAGTTCAATCAACGTATCTGTATCGGTGTACTATGGAGTGCATAGTATGGATAGATTATACACTTTTTGACGCTATATGGATTTGTAATTTTATGACTGCTTTTGAGGTGAAGTCGGTGAACTTCCTACTTGAAGTTAGGAAGACTCAATTGAAGAAAGACTTATTACGCAGCAAAAAGTATCCAGGACAAAATAACTGCACAGGCAAAAAAGCAGGATGTGAGTTGCTTGCACGAATTCATTTATTACTGACAATAATGAAGGAAGTTTACATAATGCAATTTTATAGCTCGGAAATATATGTTTATAATCTTCTCAAACAAAGGGCAATTCCAAATTAGGTTCTTCAAATCTTTCCAACTCCAACTCATCAACTTTCTCAAGATCTTCATCCAACAGGTCAAAATCTAGGTCATATATAGGGACTTTGCTCTTCCTCGCCATGGCTTTATTTGTGTCAAACCGGCGCGGGGCCATCAGAATGTTTGAAGCGCTCGGAAGTGTCCGATGAGAGGGAGCCATTGAGGGGCGATGGGCTCCATCGCTTGTTCCAGCCTCAAATTCGACAGCTAAGCTCTTTTTCCTCAGCACTTCCGGAATGGCTTGTTCCTCTGGGGTGGCTTCTTCTTCATTGAGGACTTCCATTAGGCTCTTCTCGCGCACTTCCTTCTTTATTTCTTTTAGCCATTCTTCATTTTCCATCTCCGTGGTCCGTCCACCCGGCAAATTCAACAGATGCTTTTTGTAATTACCTTTGATGTTCAATAGATTTAGGCTTACATCCTCAAGTTTGCGCTCCAAGTTGCGGACTTCCGTTTCTAGCTCGTATTGTTTAGCTTTGAGGCGAATGTAGTCTAGTGGTTGGGGTGCCTGCAACATTTTCACATTTTAGCAAACGCTTTCTACCCATCATCATACCCGAATGCATTAATATGAAAGATTATTTGATTCGGTTTACTTCATATTCGCTCAGTTTCTTTTTAATTTCATCCATTCGCACATGAGCCTCCACAATTTGATGACGATATCGGAGATAAGAATCATGAAAATGATGCAGTAAGTCATGTCTCCTTCTAAGCTCATAGTTCATCTTCTTCTCTTGCACCACCATCTTATCCAGCATGTGCCTCTCGTCTTGTAGCACCAGATGAAATTGCGCTAATGAACATGAAATCAGATTCTACATATCTTTTAGGTGTTCAAAGCTAATGCATCTTAAAAAGTTGACATGTTTTTGCGGACCTGTAAGATCTTTCAAATGCTGTAATGTGTTATTCATTCCACTGATTTCTGTTTCTAGAATGGAGCTCTCACAAAGAAGATACTCAAAGTCAATATGCGAAATACTTCGACCAGCTTCTTTATTAATCTTAAGTTGCTCCACGGTCCTCTTCTTTTGCATTTTTACTTTCCTTATCGTGATGCGAGCTTTAGTTTCTTCTGCTGACAGTTGATTTCTCATTTTTCGACGAAACCTTCCACCAAGAATTTATAAAAGTTACAAGGATTTCAAAAATCCAGTTTGTCTTTTTCAATCAAGGTTAATAAAAAGTTTGTTGCAAGGCTTTACTTTACTAGAAGCTCTGCCATATTTTTTCCATTCAGCCCTGCTCCCGTAGCCCCTTTAGTGATCAACTTGAAATCCTTTCTGATTCCCATCAGAATACCAAGTGCATGCTTGTGAGCGTCAATGTGAACCTGGATAGAACTTTCATCTTTCAATGCTTGTGTTTCATGCTGATAAAATCGCTTCCGGAACTCTTCTTCCTCTTCGAGAGCAAATCTGAGTCTATCAGTGATTGATAATCTGCGCCAACAAAAAGCATATTTGTATTTGAAAACTGTATTCACGTGGATATGTATAGAAAAACCTACTTTTTCGCATCTGCCAGATTGAAGCCAGCAAATTCTTCGTTATCCACGATGCTTTCGTTACTATCGCTAGCTTTAGCATCCAAACTACTTCTCCCACCTTTCATCACACCAGCAGCAGCAGAATTCATCTTCTCGTCGAGTTGAACACGGCTCGCAAATATTTTGGTGCTCAGACGAGTCCGAACCTAGTTATTATTATAATGGATGTCTACAATATGCATACCTGTGAGTAAAAAGCATGAGCATAAATTGGAAAGCGTAGTTGAAGAAATATTACACCAGGCTCCCCTGTAAAGTCTACTTTCTCTGCCGCTGTTCCTACGTAATCCCCATACTGTGTCAGGGAATATTTTGAAGGATTTATAACAACTGAAAATCTACTGTTACATAAGCTGCTTTTAACGAAATTATATGCATGCAAACCTTATGACGCATGACATCATAATTTGGGGGAGCCAGATCGCCAACGCTTCGAAAAAAAGTAAACGCGGTAGCTTTTGAGTTATCCGACATATTTTCAAAAAACGAGTCCTGAGACATGCGAATTTCATCTGCTGCGTGGATGGGCTCATACCTGGTTTGATGCAAGATATGATGACATACTTTTACTAAATTCTATAAAACATATCGAGGCTATATATCATAAATTTTTTCATATCCAAGCACAACTTACTCCCCAGTGTCTTCTGGTTCCGGCTCTGAATCACTCGAACATATAAAAATACGAGTTTTCTTTAAATGCTCTTCGAACTCGGCGTCAGTAAGATTTGCGGGCCTATTTTGGCTTTCGATCTCTTTCTCTGATGCCTCTAATTTCTCTATTGTCTTCTCATACAGGTAATTTTCCGTCTCCAGCATGAGAATGTGCTTTTTGACGTGGACAACTATTTTTCTAATTGTAGAATTGGGGAGTTCTAGAAAAAATTAAATAAGAGTGAAAGTAAAGTTCGTATTGAATTGAAGAAAAGAAATGTTTGTATGAAATGTACTTCTTAAAATAGTTTTTGGGATAGCTCCTTCGACATCTGGTAGGCTTTTCTTAGGGGTAGGCTCTATGCCTTCAATATCTTCTAGTGACGCGTAAACGTCATCAAATTCACCATCATCTTCATCTTCTGTCTCCCATTCATCCTCTTCTTCGTCCTCTTCTTCCTCCTCCTCTTCTTCCTCTTCTTCTTCTTCCTCCTCCTCTTCCTCTTTATCGTCACTAGTTAAAAGCAAGAGATCGTCAAAATAGTTTCCTACAATGTAGTACTCTGGTGGCATAGGCTCCTTTGGTTCCTCCATGCTTGCAGAGAAAGAAGGTCTGACTTATGTTTGCTTTTACTGAAGAAGTAGTAGTCAAGGACTGGTAGACAGAGTTGGTGGTTTGATCTTGAGAATAATTGGCCAATTAGTTGGCAAATTTGATTTGATGACCCCTGACTCGACTGCCAATACAAATTTTGACTCAAACCAACTTCGTCCCTTCATATCGTAATCCTTCAATTTTTACAAATGATGCTTCATTGATTGACGAAGGCGCATGGAAACTGCATCTCAAATCTGGCAAACCTTTGAGCTGTTTGACTTTACAAAATTGATATTTTGATTATATTATAGTCGCGACTTTTCATCGTTTTTTTCTTTCAGCCGAAGCAGAACGTTACACATGTATTCACTATTCACTTTTACTGCACAAACGTGCATTTGTTCGGATGCAAGCAGAAAAAAAATCAGTGGATAACGTTTAGAAAATTATCTTTATTTGGGCATTTATATTTAGGAACATCACAGATTAATAACGCGAATACTTAATTTACTTACTAAAAACTCTAAAACAAGATAAATTTAACTATACTTCACCAGAAACATGAATTTTACACGATTTGCAAAATGTATTATGAATCATTTCCAGTATATAGTACTACATTTAGACTGAACAAATATTGTAATTTACGGAAATTTCAGTAGACCGATGTATGTATAACAAGGGTTGAAATTGAAAATATTGGATGATGCTATCACTGGAAATGATATCATGTTAAAAGTTAACTTATAAATAATGTTAATGAAGTCAAAAGTGAAACAAAAACTTTAGCGAAAGCGAATGTATTAGTATTGCTATAAGCTGCATTAAACTATACATGTATGTATAACGTAGATTAGGTTCCTCCGAGTTTTGTGACAAACCATCAACGATCAGAAGTGCGTCCTGATGATACTGTTGCTCTTTGATAGTTGTTGCAATCTAAAAACTGTTCTTTGATCGGCTATATCATTTAATTCATCAAAATTGTCGCTGTTGCTATTACTTATCGTATCGCTGTTCAATGTATTGTTGATGATGGGTGTTACGTCGCCTTTTCCGGGTCGAAGTTCATCCGCAAAAATTTTCATAATCCAAAATGTGAACATCAAATATAGGAAACAAATGGCATATGCGCAAACCATTAGAATTGATTCTGGGGGTTCTACGATTAGTTGCAAAGCCAGAAGAAAAACAAAAACTAGATTTCCAGTGCAGCATATTTTTGTTAATGTAAAGCTGGGCTGTAAAATATACAGAAGTAATAATTTTCAGGGAGATATCCCGAAACTATTAATTTCAATGCAGGTAATTATATTTTCACTAATGCCATACCTTTGTTGCTCCAATTTTCAGCAAAATGGACATGGGTGTCCAAAAAAGAACGGAAGCTGTTGCAAATTAATACAATGCATGTGCTAAGTAACTGAATACTACCAATGATGAAAAGAGGAGTACATTCATTTTCATTCCACAAAAAAAACTTACCAATATATTTTACATTGATTTCCAGAAAGTGTTCACCTCTTTGTGTGTGCATCAGAAAGTTTTCCACGTCTTCGCCCTGGAGAGACCCGATAATGTAAATTGAAAACAGTGGCAGTGACATCACTATAAGGGCCTATATATCATAATTATTCAGCTCAGCAAATCATTTCCTTTTTATGTGCAAAATTTATTAAAGTTCTCTCTAGCTCTATAAACTTATTAGCTCTTACTATATTTATCCAGGCGATTGCAACAAGCTCTTCCTGCCACTTGAACACGACAGCCATTGTGACTAGATTTTATGGAGTATGAATTTAAAAATGCTTGCTTCCACTTCTTTTGTGCATAAAATTAGTTATAGTTTTCGATTTGTGGTTTGTTGCGTAAATATTCTTACGGAACTAGTTTTTATTTAGTAGGATGGCTGGTCATAATTGGAAACTATATTAACTTTTGTCAAATTTATCACTAAACGTTTTATGGTATATATTATCAAAACATCTAACAAAAACCAATGTATTTTCCAACAATATTATTCTGTAAGTTTTCTCTTAATATTGTGTACTGCATAATATAAATAGTGCGACGAAAGTGCATTCATCAGACGAAAGTGACTTAAGGATACAATGCTAATGTTAATATTTTTTACAGATAACATGCTTTTGTACTTAACACATCATATTATAACATATCATAGTGTAGGTAATTGTTTTTAAGCTAATGCGGTATGTAAATGCATACCAGCGTACATGAAGATAGATGACTATAAACTACATTTATTTAAACTGGACACAAGCATGGATTCAATTTGTTCACTATATATTAAACCGGTACAGTTGTATTTTTAATCTCAGCTTGTGACTGATCTTGTATTTGGTTTCTTCTATCGACGTCTACAGCGGAGTCTTTTAAGCAAAGCTTTAGTGCATCGTCGTAACACGGAAGATCATCTTTACACAAGTGTGCATATGAAGGAGGCGGAGAACTTTGACGAGCATTATAATTAGCCGATGAGCCAGCCTCATTGTTGCTTATAGAATTGACAGCAGTTGTCTTGAGAAGTCTCATGTATCTCCACACAATCCAAAATCCAAATCCTTTGATAAGGAAATGCAAAATAATTAGGAAGACAAAATGTCTTGGTGGTCTATAGCTTTCATGAGAATGATGGGATCCGCTATTTGTGCTCGGCAAAAGGGCTTTCTCATTTGAATCTAGCAATGGACCCTGATTGAAGTCCGTGTGCTTCTCAGCTACACGATATGCCAAGTACACAGACGACAAAATGATGAAAACTTGCATTAAAGCCTCGCAGAGCATCCATGAATGACACAGGTGGTAGCTTCTCTGTAGAAAAAAACAAAAATTTTGTCACGCTTGAGTTTATGCAGTATTTCAGATATTGCATTCATGCAGTTGGCAATTTCCAAAAACATGTTACCTTTCCAATCGCCCAAACCAAGAGCAAAGCAAGAGCAACGGACTGGAGTGCCCAAACTGCAAATGAAATGGAAATGAAACAAAAACTTGTTGTGAAAGGTAGAAATACTTTAACATTATGTACTTATATGACAGATTGTAAATGTAGTACACGTCATACCACAGAAAAAGAAAGCGATAGCTCGAAAATGATGGAATTTTGTCAAATTCTCAGGGGTAATATTATAAAGTTCTCCTTGAGACCATCCGGTTCCATACAATATCGTAGAGACCAGGAGTATTTGAAGAAACTGGTAAGCAATTTGTATTAAAAAAATTGTCACTTTATCCAGCATCAGCACATTTTTTATGACATGATGAGCATGCAATAACTGCAATAATGTAGCTGTAATTCAAAACAATTATATTTTTTTTTCTACATACCGTAATTACACAGTTCCATACTGAGAAGCTGCTAGCTTCCACCTCTGTGTTTGTAGAAAATCCAGGTCTGGTTATTAACGTCATTTTTGGATAGGCTAGTGCAAAATACCTGAGAAATCTCATAAGATTTTTTTGCTGTAGATATCTTTTAATTTAGTTTAACAGTTTGCTTTATTTTCGGCATGCCAAACGGAACATTATGATTTGATAAGAACTGTATAATGAAACTAATTGCACTAATGAAACTTTTCAACTTATAACTCGATTGTGCACAATTATCAGTTTATCAGTTATGGAAGCCCAAAAACTGGTTGTAAAATCAATTTTATTTTGCCTCTTGTTTCTTGTTTCAGTTCAACATAATATTGTCGTTTAAGAGTCAAAACTTGGAAGTGAGTCACCCAGTTTGAACACAAACAGCCCACATATTGCATAGACGCACTATAGAAAAACTTTCAAGCTGTTTGACCCTGATCAAATAATTTCCATAATTGCTTGCGTTGTGTTTTTTAGTGCACTTACTAGTTAGCGTTCCGTTTTTGGGGGATTTCCATTGACATTTTCGTACAACGCATATTACAAAGGCAAGATGTTTGTGCTGGACTACATAAAGTAGTACCAATAACTTTCAACGATGTGATTAATTTGCATACTGTGTATTTCTTCTAGAAAATGTGGATGTGGTTAACCAACGTCAGTATGAACACTTTTATTCATGATCTTTTTCTCAAGCATTTTCAATCCCATTCCAAGTGTTAAAATATTATAATTCTTGTGTCACTTGAGGTTGAATAAGCAATGTAAATTCATTTATTTACTTATCTTTATATTCGGATGAAACACTGATAAAACCAAGCTTCATTAGTAACTTGTTACTTATTTTTGCACTTCACCACAACCTAATCTAAATCATTTTATGTCTATTTGTTGATGGGTTTAAAGCTGCAAAGTTATTGCATGTGAAGCTTTTTTTTATGTAGATGATCTGATAGGCTTTTGTAAGAAGCATCCCTTCTGTAAAAGAAGGCAAGCTTTACAATATCAATTCGAACCCCTTCGTTTTGCAATTTACATAGTGAAAATCTATCTACCCAGAATCCTAAGAGACTGCGAGAGCACATTTCGTTGAAACTATGCGGTCAGCTACAAAAATTATTATATCTACATATCTGTATGTGTTAATTATGAACTACTTTGTCGTTTTACGTATTATAGCCATCCTCTAAAGATATAACGTCAACGTCCATATACGAATACATAAATATAGCAAATAGCTCAAATATTAATACTGAAATGGGTGTTGTGGAATGAAATTAATGAAACAGTAGTGATGATTGGCAAAGACAAGTACAATTTGTGCTATTGTTGGCCATAATATGCGTGCATACAATCGTCGCAAAAAGTTCCTTGTGACAATTTTAAATTTTGTGCATTAAGAAACTATGTAACCTTCAATTTCAATAATGCAAGGATAGGTTGAAGAGACGATTTGAGACCTCGGTTTTTTAACTTTTAACCCTTCATGACGAGGTGCCTACAAAGACAACAGACAACCCACATGATTATAAAGTACCGGTACACGGTTAAACCACAATAATACGGCATATTGCACATAATCTGGCGAGCAAATAACTATGTTGTAAGTAGCATAAAAAATTATGAACTATGTATCTAGTCTCGTCGAAACGGTACTCTTCTCTATGTGTGAGGAGATAATCCTAATCGACTTAAAAAAAATTATTTCTAGTTCTATATTTTTAATGCAATGTGCCATGGCATAGACAATCTTGACATAATGCATGCAAAAGAAAGACAAAGTTGAAATAAGTGTGGGAATTTTTTCTCATAATATCTGTAACTGGCGACTGCACAACTACCGCAGTCTCGAAGATTAATCTCATGGATGCTGATGCTGATGATTTTTCATAAGTATCACTGCTTGCATTTTTTTAGTTGAGGTGAATTACATGATTTTTTCTCCTAATAAATCCAAAATCAAAATTGAACAAGTTCAACAGGAACTTGGTGAATGATTATAGTAAGTGGAAACATGATATCTCCTGGTGCATCCACATCATGCAGGATGCTCTGCATGCTTGTTATGAAACCGTTACCTCTACCCAGAAAATTTACATAACAAAAATATCGCGTGAATTATGCAATTTATTTGAAGTTCCGCTATAATCACGCTTTTTATAACATGCATTTTATGTGTTTTACTACCAACATTGTGTGAAAAACAAAACGAAAAGGATTAACCTATTATGCTGACATGCACTCGTATTAAACAATTAGCATGCATAAAATGATCACCATTATTACCACACCATACATGACAGTCAGTCAGTCAGTCAGTCAGTGTGTTATCAATACCTCTATCTAGTTAGTCCTTTTTCTGGAATCGTCCTCAAAACAGGTGCTCTTGCATCGTTCAAAGTTACTATTTTTAAAACTATTAATAACATGCGTTTGATCATTATGACTGTACGTCTTCGGAATTATTAATATTATACCGGACATCTAATTATGAAATGCAGGAAATTTTTATTTTCATTCAAGTGAAAAATTTGTACAGATAGAGACATAGACAATAAAATTTACAGCAAAACGGACACATAGATTCACTTGTCGTCATAATTCATATAGAGCATTGTATGAGAATCATTGATCAGCAAATGACATATTATTTTGTTTATTAGAAGAGTGCTTCCATCGAATTAGCACTTATTACCGCTTTTATCGCTCAATTCCTTCTGCACACGTAGGATCTTCTTGTAAGCGTGGGTAAGTATCATATTGGCTTCATTATCCGTAAGAGTCACCCTGCATTCCTCAGAAGGTAGTAATGAGTCAGCTTCAGCTTTCAAATCTCGTCTGAATTCTTCAACCAGATTACGATACTGTTCTACAACTCGAGACTCCTTTAAAAGGCCGTCCATCGTAGCCTTCTTGTCACAAAGTTCCTTTTCTGCACAGACCAAAGTTTCCTCAGCGGTGACCAACAACGGGTTACAAGACGTGTATTTGCAAGCTTTCCCGTTTTCAATGACTTCCCGAAGTCGACGAAGCAGTTCCCAGGCGCACTGTCCCTTTTCCATGGCCGCTTTCGAAAGATCACATCTTTTGACCAGGGCGCTGTACACATCGCACCAAACTTCCTCAAACCGAGGAGAATCTAAATTTTCCTCTTCAACAGCGCAGTAAACTTTGTTCATGAACAATTTGATGGCGTCAATAGCATCACAGTACGCTTTCAATGCTGCCTCAGTAAACTGGATAGCTTTTCCCTTTGTATCTCTTAGGGCTCTTTCCAACTCTGCATTTGCCTTTTGGATGAGCTCCTCTTCTCGGTCAGTTTTACGCAGGCATTCGCTAGAGTCGCATTTGCGGTCCACGCACTGATCCGCTTTGTTATCACATTCAGCACAGTGTGCGACTACTGGAATCAGAGTTTTGCTGAATATACTTTTGTTCCAATTTTTGTATACAAAGGTGCCTCCTCCAATTCCCAAAAGACCTGCAGCAAGAGCTGACCAATAACTTCGGGGTTTCCTTGTTGTTTGAGACGCAGTGAAATGGGAGTAAGGCCGTTGTTTTGAAAGACCAGTTCCATTTATCTGTCGTAAAATGCAATGCAAATATAAAAACATATAAAATTTTGTACGAATTCATAGCAAACGTTATTGTAGAATATAGTCATGTTGTATAATCCAAAACTTCACTTTTGAGAAATTTTGTCCACCATCGGACTCCAGTGTGTTGTGGAATGTAGGGCTCTTAGCAGCTCCCAAAATACGGAAGCTGGATCGCTGGATATGTCGGAACGGTCCGATTGCCCCAGTAGAGGCAACATTTCGTAAACCATTCATATTTTCTTATAAACAATTTCAACTGGAAATTTTTTGGACAACCAGTATATGAAGATTAGTCGTGCTCCGTGTTAATGGTGAAAAGGACCTTTGACTTTCTGTCAAATTGTCCAGTACTTATCGATCATAGTATGCAGACGCTACGCACATGAATTTTTAGATTTTAGAATTTGAAAATGAAGCTGTAGTAGACAGTTATCTTTTCAATGCTGACTTGGATTCCCTC
>JAQIXX010005958.1:0-13014 GCA_034700605.1 Willowsia nigromaculata
GGTGAGGATGATGACAGTGTTCTTAAAGTGGAAGTCATCCCCAGGGAGGAGGAGGGTCTTCCTCTTAAGAAAGATTCAGTTCACGTGAAGGATGGCAGTCAATCGGAAGTGGAGACAAAAGGAAAACTTGATTCCAAAGGAGATACTCCAGAAGAGACGCAAAATGTGGAGGGGTCAATAGATGTTCTGGTCAGTGGACGGAATGAGGGAGAGGATGAGTCATGCCGGGAATGTGATAAAAGCAATCAATCGGAAATCCATAATTTCCCAGCGGGTCGTTATCGTTGTGACACACGTTTTCTGCTGACGTAACGGTATCCGTGGTAATTACATGCATAAATGTTTAAATGTCATTGCTCTTGTAATTGAGTAAGGGATATTATGAAGAAATATTTATCTAATTGTTCATTTTAACCAATGCTTTTCATTTTTATTCTGTATCAGAATATGTAAGACTGATATCCTCTGAAGAAGGAACCATGATCAGAGCGGCGAATTTTTCACTGACCCATCCATCACTGCAAAACTAATGGAAATAATCGCCTGACGGAATGGCCCATTAAAGTACGCAAGTTTAAATATTTACATTAAAAATTAACGAAATAATAGCCGTTTTATCGTTTTGGTTACAAGTGTGTCCATAGTCCGCACTCTATTTAATCATGATTTCTTTGTGAAGTTACAGGCTATCTCCAATCGATTAAAATCGATAGTCTAGTTCCATTAAATACCGTAACAACCCAATGCTCTCTCCAGAAGTTACCGGTTAACTTGAAGACTTTCAAAAGTGATCGGATATATGACATATATGTTTACATAAATTCAGTTAGTAGCTCAATTAAAGTTTACACTTCATTTAATGATTGAAATTGTAACCATGATTAGTCAAATTCTTTAAAAATACTTTTGTATTACTTTAGTTAACTCTATGCATTAAGATACTTTGTTCCTTTTTGTTATCGTTTATTCAATAGCTTATGTATATAATTATAAATTTAAATTATTAATTGTGGCGAGTCAGGCTGATTTAAAAATGCTGATTAATAGTTGACTAAATATGAACAAGATCCAATTCTATTATCTTTGAAAAGGTAATCGTAAAAGTTTATTTAAAAAATTATGATTGTCTTCGAAAGTAGGATTAAATATGTATTGGCATAAAAAATAATTATCCATTATTTATAACTTGTCTGTAGCAAGCCAAACGCAAACCCATTCCTTTAATCTAAGATTCAAATATCTGCTGAAGCTGTCAGTTAAATTTAAATGGACACTTGAAATTAAATTATATTTTTTATCAAAAAGTATAGTTCATTTCGTATAAAAGCCAATTTTTTCAGAAATATATATCAGTATCTGTAATCATGCTTTTAAAAGTACTTTTATCGACTCACAAACTTCATGGAAATTTAATTTTAGAACGTGCTACTTTGTTAAGGTCATCATTCTGAAGTTTCAGTATGTAAGTGAATTTAATGTATCTCTCATGACTCATATCTATCTACCCTACAAACTTTTCAAAAAGTGACCTTCAATCTTGAGATAGCTGTTGAATCGTGAACTACAATTAAGAGATGCATATACAATAGTTAATGTTGCTGCGACCATGTAATTCGGTTTTAGATAAGCTAACGAGGGATGCATTACAACAAAATGAATGATAATCAACACTCTTTTATCTGTAGTAAGAGTAAGAATTGTATGCGCAATCAGCACACTAATTAATGCAACGAATTATCTATCAATTATATTATGAGCTTGTTATCACAAACCAAATAGGAAAATTTGTTACCACTTAATTCCTAAAATATCCAGTATTAAATGTTACATTTAAGGTAAACAGTTTTACTGTGACTGAAAGTTTGTAAGATAAGCTATTCTACCCAAAGTTTTTACTTTCATCTTTCAGTTTTAACCAAGGTCAGTGTTTTCAGATCTGAAGTAAAGTAAGGTTATATTTGCTGGCATAACGTACAAAATGTTACAGCTGCATAATTTGCTAAAAGGGTATCCGAGAACTGTTCTCTAGAATGTATTTAAGGTATAATTAGAGATGAAATAGTAGTACAAGCTTATTGATTTCGCATTCATTGGATTAGTATTGCAAAATTGTATTGTGAAGCGATAAACCTCAGGTGAGCGATACATGACAACTGACAGCAAATGATATCGGTTCTCATGAGCATGGAAGATTACAGTAAATGCAATTTACTTATGACTTGCATAAAGTACTGAGGATTTAGGAAGAATTTGTTTGTTGGTAATTTTCCAATGTAAATAAAATAACGATATGATTCACCTAAATGGTTTAACCAGCTTTTTCAAATATCTTTGACAAGATTAACATGTAATTTACCCTTATACGTAGAACTGTTCTGTACTGGATGACTAGGTACTCTTTAAATTTAGCATTTAAATTAATCTGTCCATTTTAAAGATTCCAGACAAATCTGGATTTCACGGATTGATATTGGACATCATTAATTATATCAAAAATTGTGGTAGGTTCCAAATCCCTTTAAATGCTGGCAGCACCATTCTGTAATTGGCAGTCGCTTTAGATTGGAGCTAGTGTAAAGAGCCCGTTTGAGTCTTGACCTAGATTTTATTTTTAAATCGCTAAAATTATAATAATAAATAGTAATAAGTTGCACTATTTAGGACTTTCAACTTCTCAAAATGGTGTGGAAATTTGTTTCCATATCAATAGCTGCTATTTATTTGCAGTTGGCGTTGGCAGTAAAAATTCCCCAAAAGACATCTCCAGAACCTCTGAAGTGGTGGCAGTCTGATATTGTAAGACTGAAATATAAAAGACATTACATGTTTCTAATATAAAATTACTGTACAAAACTTTATTGATAATTTGTGATTAACTTTTTCATATTTAGATTTATCAAATCTACCCAAGGTCCCATCAAGATTCTAATGGTGATGGAGTTGGGGATCTAAAAGGTATACTCCTTTCTTTGTTAATTATGCTTTTGAAACTAATTTTCATGAAAATCGAATAAATCCCATTTCTTTATGTTTGCAGGTATTGAATCACGTCTTGATCATTTCGTGGATCTGGGTATTGGTGCTGTATGGATCTCTCCAATTTACAAGAGTCCCATGAAGGACTTTGGATACGATATCTCTAATTATACCGACATCGAGCCCGTATTTGGAACTATGGATGACTTTAAATCATTATCTGTCGCCATGAAAGAGAAAGGTATGTATTAATCACTTTACTATACAAAATCATTGCAAATCAAAATTTTTGTGAAGCTAAAATTTCAAATATCGTTGACTGAATTATGTAGGTCTAAGACTTATTATGGATTTTGTTCCTAACCATTCAAGTGACCAGCACCCGTGGTTTGACAAAAGCATCAATAAAGAAGGGAAATACACTGACTATTACGTTTGGAAAGATGCTAAAGGCTATGATGATGAAGGAAAACCTATACCGCCAACCAATTGGGTAATAACAAAAGCAATTATTCAAGTAATCATTCATTAATTAAATAATCATTCTCTGTCTCAAAAGTAATAAATTATTTTTTTTCAAAAGGTTAATCATTTTGGTGGCACAGCCTGGGAATGGAACGAAAAACGGCAGCAATTTTACCTCCACCAGTTTTTGATCGGTCAGCCTGATATCAACTACGAAAACCCAGAAGTCCTTAAGGATATGCTTGCCCAAATGAAATTTTGGTTGGATGCTGGGGTCGACGGCTTTAGGATGGATGCTGTGCAAACTCTCTTTGAAGATCAAAGATACTTGGATGAGCCAGTTGATCCTAACCGCCCCCCAAATACGATCCCATTTGACCATAAATATTGGAAGCATATTTATACAATCAATCAACCCAAAAATTTGGAAGCTCTTGCTTCATATAGGAAGCTCATTGACATTTACACTTTGTCAGATGGAGTGGAAAGGTATAAATATTTTAATATTATGTATCTTGCTCATATCTAAAAACTATTACTAATTTTAATTAAATATTCCAGGTGCATGATGACAGAACAGTATGTTGACACAATTGAGGATGTTATCGCTTACTACGGAACTGATGATATGCCAGTGGCCCACTTTCCTTTCAATTTTGATCTTATCGTTTACGTGAATCGAAGCTCAGATGCAAATACATTCGCTCACTATATAGATGAGTGGTACACCAAAGTTCCAGAAGGGCATGCAGTTAACTGGCTACTTGGAAATCATGATAATGCAAGGATTGGAACTCGATTTGGTGAAGATGCCATTGATAAGTTGAATATGCTTATCATGCTACTCCCTGGTAGTGTGGTTACCTATTATGGGGAGGAAATTGGAATGGTGGACAGAGAAATGAGTTGGGAGGAAACTGTTGACCCCTGGGGTTGCAATGCAGGACCAGAAAGATACCACCTATTCTCTAGAGACCCGGAGCGCACTCCTATGCACTGGAGAGGAAGGAGCTGGTAATTTACTTTAAAATAATTTATGACTTTTAAAATATTAATGCATTTTACATATAGCTTCAATTATTCTATATTTTTAAAGGATTTTCTGACAACGAAAATACGTGGCTTCCAATCCATCAAAACTACAGGGAGGTAAATGTAGAGGTTCAGAAAAGCACATCTGGAGAAAGTCATTATAAGGTTTACAAGAAGCTTTCTGACTTGAGAAAAACTGATGCATGGAAATACGGTAGCCTGGAAGCGAAAGCTTTGGACGATGGAAAAGTTTATGGATTTTCTAGGTAAATTATGCAGCTTAAACTTATATTTATATAAACTGTCAATTCTTCCAAGTAAGATTCCTTACATGTTTGGATGATTATGCACACTGTAGAATTTACAATGAGAAGGGATTCCTGTTCCTCGGAAATTTTGACAGTCAACCTGTCACTGTAAACGCGACAGAAGCGTTTGACGCGATTCCCCTATCTGCAGAAGTTTACACTACCAGTGTCGGCTTTGTACCTGAAACATCTAACGGGTATTTATTGTGAAATGAAATATGAATATTAACAATTATGAAATTCTGATGTGAATAACAAACTGATTTTTTGTTCACACAGGCAAATCATCAGTACAAGCTCTATTGTGATTGGAGCGAAGCATAGCATAGTAATCGAGTTTTAAGTTGTAAAATTAACAAGCAATTAGTAACTGTATAGATAATATATTTTTGTACTACTGTATTTGCTCCCGTATTTGAACTAGAAAGTAAAAAATTAGCACATGCACAAATCTGAGTGCAGCAGGTATTGAATTTTTGGCGTTGGCTTGAGGATACAAAAACGATCAATAAGAGCATCGCAAGATAACAAGCATTATTGACACAAGTTTTGCCTATACGTAATCTGTACAATCACCGAAAAGTTGCAATTTGAGTAGTTTAGATATCCCGAGATAAGTGTCTAAATTATATGGTGAAAATGATTGAAATGCCAAAATTATATTGTGATTTGATTATATTGATATCCGTTTGAGCTAGCTTGGGAAGCAGTGGGTGCCATAAGCAAACAAGCCAAACTCTGAGAAGGTTTTCACCTTCAAACATTTTGATATTTCGTTTATGCTCAGTCTGTAGTCTGTATGCTAGTCACACACATTCCTTCAGTTTTTAGTAGTAGCTTCTCAGTAGGTAGACTTATATACAATTTGCAAAGTAATCTAATAAAGCACTTTTCCAAGTACTCCTTTAATTTGTCTCATTCCAAAATTATGATTTCCAGAACCATTTTAAAAGTCGATGTAGAAAGCGTAAATGTTGCAACCATCATGTATTTAAATGTCTTCCATAAACATGTTCAAGGCTCTAATGAAATCATTCACGCACTACTATAGATTGGTAAAAATAATACTGAAGGTAGTCACTAGAGAAACCTACACATTCCAACACTTCAAATTATCAACATACAATCTGCTTTCACATTCATTTTATCTTTAAAATGTTTTCCTTTTTATGAGTCATGATTTTACTCTGTTAACAAATCCTGTTTACGCTCGGTCACGCCGACCGAATAATACTTTGTAATTGTATGAGGTAAAAGTTACCATGGGTTTGATTTGATTTTCTGCAAATGAAATCATACAGAATTGTTCACCCTGACAGAAAAGGAGTTTATGATCATAACATTTATGAATAAGGTTTTATGAATTGGGTTCATCATCATCCTTTTGCGTGAAAATTAAATGATCTTCAATAAATTGTTGTCGTGCAACTGCAATAAAGGACTTAGGATATATAAATCAGTTGTATAGATATGATTGTGGGTGGCTTATTCACTAAAAGTCGCTCTTCAGTGTTAGCACAAATTATGGACATCGCCTTAAAACATGAAAGGTCCATCAACGTTTTATTCACATTGATATGCTCTGAAATGTAATGTTGTTAGGATTTCATGGGATGTTCCACTAAATATCTCCATGTTTACCAGAAAATGTCTCCAATCAAGAGTCTTGGAATGCTAGCAAAATAACATTTTCAACACTTCAGGATATCTCTTAGGCATATTCCACCCACACAAACCTAAACTATTCTCTTCAGCACAACAGGAGAAGACTTCAATAAATTTCTAAAAAAATTGTCATTATTACATTTACGTGATTTCTCGGAAAAATATTTATTTTTCCATATTTTTAGACATATCCTAAGCCAAGAAAGCGTTTTCTACATGGACGAAAAGTTATTCCCTTATTTACAGCGTTCTGCAATTGTTTGTAATATCGAATATGAGATTTCATTTTTAAGGCGTTTAGGAAGCTGGAAGTCTCCAGACATAAAAGTGAAGTCCCTTTGGACTATATGTGGCCTAAAACTATAGTATTTAAACTATATGGAATCGTTAAATTAAACATACCAACGAAATCTATGGCGAAATTACTTTTTTTGCAAAACATAAACTATAAATTTTTAGTTTAAGAACTCTTCTTAAATTGTTTAAATTATTAATAGATTTAAGAACCCGTATGCTTTAGTTAATCTTACTTGTTTGGATTTGGAAGGTAATAGAACACAACAAATGTCACATTTCACAAGAGACTTTTATCAACTGTAAAACAAAATTTTCTTTAGCGCAGCAATTGTCATCCCCCAGAGAATTAGGAATTAGATATGTTTTTACTGAAAATGTTTTCCCTCGTTTCCAACACCTCTCATTCTTTTTCTGAACTCCCACGCTAACCTTCCAATTCTTTGAATCTTGAATTGCCCTACTTCCAGTTTCTGAAATCCGCACGGAAACGGAACACTGAACTTAAAATTAAGTTTCCGGATGAAACATTTGCTGTCTACGCGTGCAATTTTTTGTAGCTCTATAATATACATGTAAATAGACACAAAGAGAAAAGAGGAAATTAGTGCTTACGCATTTCCCCTTAATATTTGACCTTGTCTACATGACTTAATAAAGATGAATTCGAAGTAATCTGAGTAAATGTTAAGGGTCGTTGTAGGGAAACCCATGAAATTGCATAATTCACATTAAACATGCAGACTTTGAAAGTTTCTAGATTGGAAATATGATCACAGGAAAAGTCAAAAACAGATAAATTGATTCAACTTAGTCTTCTACTCTTTTGCATCATTCTTTCATATTTTGGCTTTACCATAGAATCTAGTGTTTGAGGAATATTAATATTCTAGGAATGAAGAGGAAACAAAGTCTACTAGTTCTGTCTGATCTCATTGATTCTAAAGCAGGGCCTGTTGATTTTGAGAATTTCGTTGTTCATTTCATCATGCATTTATAAACTTACGTTCAAGCCAAAAATTTTATTTTTGGAGATCAATGTAGGTCTTCCCTAAAATACGGTGAAATTTTACACTGAAAATGTGTGCTTGCCGTTGATGCAAAACGCTCGTTGTTGAAATGGACATGCGGTTGTTATCTTAGGTTTCATAAAAGCATTTTACTCTCCTGAATTTGCAATAAAAATAAACAGGAATGCGACACTCAAAGCAAAAGTTTTTGACTACCACTGCAGCCTTACAAATGGAGAAAGTGCTTTGAAAAAAATACATAGTAAAGCACTTGTTGAAGAAGGGCTTCAATAAATGCACAAGGGTAACTCGTTATTTTGACATTAGTACATGCCATGGCTTTGCGCAAGCTTTTGCCCACTTGTCGTATTCATTTTAAAACACTTTCACTACTCAAGTTCCTCAGGATGAGATGAACAAGGGTCTTTTAATTACAGAAACGAAAACGGCTTATAATTTTAATGAAATATTCCAGCACCAACCAACTTATATGGTATGCACGTACAGCATGCATGCAGTATGCATGTAGCAAACAAAAGTTTTAGCTCTCCAAATAAGTTACGAGTAGTGCATAAAATTCCCAGTTTTCACAGTATTTTAAATTACCATCAGAAATAAATCATGTCGTTATTTTTATTGAAATTTAAGAGTTTATTCACATTTAAATTGTGTGTCGTTTTTACGTATTTAAAAATGTAACAATAACACTAATAGTAATAATAACTACGATGTTTTTGGTCATACTTCAGCCCCAACCAAAAGAACAAGGCACATTTATGACACTGCGTATATTTTAAGTCTACTGAGCATGCAGCTCAAGCTCTTTTAGTAATTAAAGGAATTTTCCATTTCGATACATTGCCACTGCGAGTATTTTACAGGCTTTCCTTCATTACAGCTTGTTATCAGTCATCACGTAATGTATGAAACGTACGGATTCACATAATTACTTCCAAAATATTCCTTACGTAACCTTCCCCAATTATTCCTTGTAAACAAAAATTCATTCGCAAATTTGTACCCACACAGAGTCATCAAATAGTTCTTAGGCTTGTTAGTTCTTAATGTGAGGACTCCAACGAAAAACGCATATGTATCATAGCAGCATCTTTATAATTAATTCACATATTTATTTATAAATAGTTACCATTCATTTTTAACAAATTACCACTAAAATGCAGATATGGTGGTGGTGGTTAAGATGGATATGATGGTGAAAACTCAACTATTTTGTAGATTTAATTACGTGATTGTGTGTAATTGAACATGTTAATAATGACAGAAGATGCACTTTATAAAAATCCCATAATTGTCAACCATAGTTTCTACAATGGGCATCAGTTTTATGAGATTTTTGTCTTGAATTCGGTCGATTTTATTGGCTTTCCATAATATGCAACAAATACAGTATGACCGTTCAAAGCGTTCATTTTCATGAGATTATGTATTATTTGTAATGTTGATATGTATTCGTAGCAGCACATAAAGTGATAATTTTAGCAAATTACTAAATCTCTTTAGAAACTACAGATGAACGTATGCCAACACTTTAATTTGCAATTCAAACGTGTAAAACCATAAAAGTGTGGTTCTAGCATAACTAGATAGTACAAAATATACACCAAAGGCATAGAAAGTGCATTTATATCGTGTCTTTTGAAATATGACCCTCCCAGTTGCTCAAAATACTATCAGTTACATAAACTGAACTTATCTTCTTTATGTAAATTGAGCAAAATTGTAATTCATAAAAAGATAATATGATTACGTCTAAGTGTATGAATGGATGTTTGAAATATGAAGATGTACTATCAACTCCTTGAAACTAGCTTTGTATCATGTATTCTATGTGCGGTGAACGTGGAACGTTTTACGTTTTCCGCATTGTGTTTCTAAGTAGCTCTACAAAATTTAGTTGTGAAATAAAACAAACTTATTGAGCGCTCCAAAAACATTGACTAATTTGCTGACGCAATACAGACGACTTTTCAGAGAAGCTGGTCTCCAAAACCCATGTTGTCTGTTTGTAGCATACTGAAAACCAATAAATGAGAGTTATCTGAAAATGATAAAAAAGATACTAAAACCTTCCAGTGTTTTCTCAAAGCACCCTATGCTGGTGAAGCAAGCTCAGACGGATGCAAATATAATCAAATAATAATGCAATTTTCTTCGAATAATCCACGTACATTTAGCTGTAATAATAAAAGTGTCTTAGATGTTATAATCATTGCCTCAAAACTTACTGGTAACTATAGAAATGATTAGATAAACGAATCGCAAGTACACTTTCACCATAACCAAGTGCTTCAGTAATTATTAAACAGAAGTCAAACACTAAAATGTACACGTGTAGCTCCGCTTTCTTAGAATTACTTCTCTGTATACTTCCTGCGAGTTTTTCACTTTCAGCGCAGCAGTCTGAGAAATGAAAGTATGCTAAAAACCTCCTAACATAATCAAAGCCAATTATGATGTCGTACTTTTACACGGAATTTCTTTAATGTTTAGGTATGTTCATTTTTCACAGCATGATATATATTACATGGTCTTCATAACTTTAACTAGCTTTGAAATCTATTCTAAGTTATGTTTGGTACATGAAGCCATTACTCGGATTTTAGATACATCATTTTACATCATTTCCTATATCAAAATTTGTTTGAACATTACTTTTCTTATCACGTAATATATTTTATAACTAGAAGCTAAAATAATTCACTAATTCACACAAAATGATAATCTGTTTATAACAAAGGATACATTATTTACTTTAAAGTATGAGAGTTTCGTCAGGATTAATTATCTTTTAATAAATCTTAAAAGGATTCAGTTTCACAGCCTAGGTAATCCGGAAGCCTACGCATTGAATATTGGTTATTCATTATTTTATTGTTAATAAACTCCCAGAATAGAGATTTTCATGAATGTATGGACATCTTAGAAAAAGTTATTTTGGAACAATAGCTCCAGGTGTTCTATTGGCTTCGTTTCTAATGCTTGCGTCAATTTCCCAAGGACAAAAGCACGCTCCTCTTACTCTTGAAGTTTCTCGACATACAGATAGTTCTGCATAGTGCATAGAAACCACTCGAAAGTTTCCGTCATAGTTGTAAATACTAAATATTATGCTTTATTGCTTCAATTATTATCGTCATCGTTATGCCACACGAGCTGCTTAGTTTCATTTTTAGGCAAACGAATTGTTAAAAGCCCAAAATGTTTTTCTGCATAAATTTTTGCCAATCAGTGCAGAAATCATTAAAGTTCCGCTTCTCTTTCACAGTCACATTAATGCCAATGTCATGGTTCGAAGACATTTTGTAGTGCATTGGCTCAAACTTTGATGTTTTTGTAATTCGATACAATGCAGAATTTTGATGTTTCATTTCATTTTCAATTGCATTTAATAGTGCTTACATACGTAACGTATGAACGTTTACAACTACATTTCCGCTGCTGCGAATCAATATAGTCTGTGCCCTATGCCTTGAAATCATTATCTAATAGCAGTTGAATGAGAACAACCCATAGAAATTTGTAAGATGCAAGGAATCCTTTGATGATGATACAAGTCATGCATCACTAGATAAAGGAAATAGGAAAAATTTTCAAAGCTAACTTCTGCCAATGTAATTCGAGAAGGCTTTCAACTCACTCCTCAGGTTTCAATAACTTCGCAGTTAGAAGGTATGATTACGCATGATTCAGTTATAAAAATATGCTGTTTATCAAAATTTTATAGAGCATGTAAGTTTACATCAAAAGCCACAATTTAAATAGAAATGTTTACCTTGAAACGAATGCGCTTTGAGTTTATATCATGCACTCACTAGCAATAAAATATTGCTTTCAAATGGCCGCAAAACCACTTAAGAATCCGATTAAATTTGTTGAATATATGACACATCACAAAAGTTGACGAATAATTATCTTTGATGCCAGTAATCCTTGATATCAAATAAAATTAAGGCACACAAAGAGACCGAGTATGTGGTTTTTGTATCTGCACCTGATACGAAAATTTTAGCATCGGACACACTTAAAAACTAGTCAATAATTCCAGCTCTCGCAATAATCATTTTATCACATTCAACCGTGGGTGTAAACAATAAACAATAACCACATGAGCTATGAAACAGCTATAAATAGCGTATTTTATTCTAAAACCTGAAATTTATAATTGAAAAGTTTATATGGAGTATTATGAATGGAATTTTTCTGGGTGGGTGTTTACAGTTTATTCCCGCTTCTTTAAATTTCCATTAGAAATTTTGTGAAGCATATTTGTCAGTACTTTTTTTATGATAAAATGAGATGAATTTCCAGTTTCAAATATCTTCCAAACTGAAACACATATTCATTGGTGAAAAGTAGATAAACATCATAAAAGTTGCACGGGAAGCAAATGCTTTTTACTACGTTTGTTTGATATATTTTATGCTTATCTTTTTCGTAATTCAGTGTATACTCTAACGCTTACTACTTCAACCAAATCTTTATTATTTTTAAGTATGATTTGACCTTCGAAATGAATTGAAAACCTTTCACTGATTTTAAAACAATTGTTTTATAAAACATGCTAACAGCAACTACATTATTTGCATACACGCCCTTATGTAAGTCAAAATAGCCTAAAATTACAAATACATATAATGCACTCTACATTTTTTCCATTAAAAGTAGTTTTTAAGGTTATTAGCTTGAAGGTAGTAGTATAACTATAAGCTGAAGGATTTGTTTATCAAGGAAAAAACGTAAACGGAATATTTTGCACAAGGAAACCTTTCATGATGTGTTTCCAAATATTAGACAAGCTGCACTTTGTTTTTGCGGGTTCCAGGTAGGTTGTAGTGTTCCTTTACTGCCTACATAAGAGTTTGAGTTTTAAAATGAGTTTTTGACTGCACTTGGCTTTCTTGTCAAGCTATTTTCTCAAAAAGACTATAGCTAATATTTTTCGAATGTTAATGTTTGAGAGATATGTCCTTGATCACAAGACACAACATGAATGAAAATTTGTTGGGTAACGTTTTTGATTTGTTTGGGTTCCTTTGTCGTTATTTCCAGGTAGACATTTTTGGCTTCAATTTAACAAAGAAAGAGAAAACTATGATGTCATTAGATATTTTAGAATTCATGTAAGAACCGACATTTCTATAATATCTCACCACAAAAAATACATATATGAGGAAACCTTACATAATATCATATGAAGTTTCTGCCTGATGGCATCAATGTAAAAAACGTGAGGTACATATGAA
>JAQIXX010005959.1:0-13013 GCA_034700605.1 Willowsia nigromaculata
TTTGTATTTAAAAGCATGCAGGCGGCAAATACACTTGCCTGCATAAGTTTTAAACTCTCTGCTGACTTCGAGAGTACTGCCTCGCTGTATAATATAAATTGAAGACAATTTTCAGCAAAATACTACGGATAAAATAATAGCAACGTACACTGTAGCAGCAGTAACAAAGTGCATTGTAAAGCTATTCGTTGGATCCCAATGTAATTTAGCTACGATAAACGTATATGGTTTGAACTTGAACAATTCATAAAACATCTTATGTCCTGGTTTGTTACTTATTAGGTACGTCGCCACGCATGACGACAGAAAGTATTTTGTAGTCTCTCCCAACATTCATTCATTCTCCTAAAAAATCAGCATAAGGCTATCAACGACACTTTTGTAAATACACAACATCAACACTTCCCGTTTGGTTACACCATTATTATTCAACTGCGCAAGCGCATTAAGGAGAAAACGTAAAAACATTATTCTTTTACTAGCTATAAACTAAAGCATCTATATAAAATAGCTAGTATTTGAACATGTTCAAAGAAAATTTTCCAAATCCTAGTATGCCTTCGGTTGAGAAACGCAAAGTCCAGCAATGATTCTATTCATCGGGATTTCTATTTTGTTTTGAAAGCATTGCAAATTTTTTCCCTCCAGTGATGCTTTAACTTCTTTTATGGTATCCTTTAAACTTTTCAGCTCGTAGAGATTCCTATCGGAAGTCGAAAGAGCCTATATGGATCAAGAAAAAGGTAGCGTTAAAACGGTTGATAATATAACAATGGGGTTCAACAGAAGAGTACCTACACAACATAATTTGTTAAATTTTGATAGTGTTGTTTAGCCACACTTACCCGAACTTGAAGCATGAGAGATGTCAGATGATGAATCAGAGCAACAATTTTTTGATTGTGGACTAATGTACGATTTGCTTTGCAATTATATGTAGAAACCACCATGGAGGCCTCTTGCCTGGAACTATCTAGGATGTGCTCAGGAATGACCATTTGAGTTGTCGATCCATGATCATTAGTAATCTGTATAGAATTATTATTATTAATCAATCAATCAATTAATTAGCAATTAATCCAATTGCCAGCCTGGCAATGTCAGGAAATCACAAAATTAACTTAAGTGAGCTTTCGAATTACCTCTAAGCAGTAGGTTTGAATTCCTTCCAAATACATGGCCATTTCTTTATTCATAGAATCCAGATCAAGAACACATCTGGCATATCGTGTTCTATACTCAGCATTATATGGCCTTCCATACGACTTCATTTTCTCTGCTTCAACATTTAACTCTTTCAAAGTCATAATCTTTTCCCGTTTCGCTTTAAGCAGCTTGGACAGTCGAACCTTTAAACAAATACAACATGCGAATGTTTACATTGTATGATTAAACTTTCTTTCTTTTTTAGTGTGATGCAGTAATTAGCAGAAAAGTCTTACAATCATATCAAGTAGTCGAATCGGGAATCCTCCAAGCATTCCATCAGCGGGAAATGGTGATTTAGGGAATCCCTCAGGTTGATCTCCAAGAAGTGCAGGATTTTGGAATTTGAATGTGCCAACCGTAAATCCGCCACTACGTCGTGGGATTTTCAAGGCAAAGCTGGACGTAGAAACTGTCTCTGGCGTATCATTAGACTATATTCAAAAATGACAAAGGAATTATTAAATTCATTCCAGGTTCAAAGCTATCAAAATATCAATGTTAAAAATAAGTGATGAACTAACCAAAACTTCATAATCTGGAATAGAATGAGTTCCCAATCCTGGACGATCAAAAGTGATTCGGTATGTGTTGTTTGAAGTATCAACACCCTCAATAGTTCCTGTGAAAAGACCATCCTGGGGCCTTCTGAGACGTGCCGTTACTTTGGTTCCAATTACTAACTGAAGAGGAATTTCATCGGGCAGTTCTTTGTAATTAAAATCTGTAACTTTTCTTTGCTGAATCTGTCTTATTTTCGCTCTTCTTCGAGCCAATTCTTCTCTTTCCTCATCAAAAAATGCCTGAGAACATCTTCTGGGCTTTCCCATTAGTCTACGTATTTTTGTCCATTCAGTTCTTGTCAACTTTCGAGCTTTTAAGGCTGGGAAAGACTCCTTGAGGCATATTTGGAAATCATTTTCTCCTTCAAACAGGACTCTAAAATGGAAAGATTGGAAATGGACAATGGTTTCAATTATCGCTAGGCTGAATGAAAAACATTGGATTGGTAATAGTGTTGATTAAAGGAACTCTTACTTGTCAATGTTGCTGTAGAACCACTCATAGCATACCCATTTATGTGCCTTGGGCAACTTTAGCAGATTTCGAAGTCGTATGCTAATGTCGTGTGCTACTCGCTTATCGATAACCTGTGTCGTCGTATCATCAATTTTAATCACTGCCATCAACTGCTGCTGAGGAACCGGCTGAGGTTGATGATGTTGCTGCTCGTCGGCGGTAATGTAGGTAGATCTCGACGCCAGCTTAACGACTGGTGGTAACACAGTAATAGGTTCTCTATTATGATCACGTTTCTTTTCTTTGAGAAGTGCCTTCTTCTCCTTTTCTTTCTGCTGGCGTTCTTTTGCTAGCCGTTCCTGCTCTTTCTCTTTCTGCAAAGCTTCCTTTTTCTCTTTCTCCTTTTGCAACCTCTCTCGCTCCTTTTCTTGTTGCTGGCGCTGTTGATCCTTCTTGGGTGTTTTCTTTTCATAACCATCCTGATTATCTTTATCTTTGGCCAACTTCTCTTGTTGAGCTTTCGAACTGCCTTTCTTTTCTGCTTGGCCACCTGATCGCTTCTCGGCCTCGCGTTCTTCACGATTCGCCTTCAAATTATTGGCTCTTTGAACAAGTTTTCCCCAACGATCCATATCCTTTTTATTTTTTGTCACTGGTTCGGGTGGGCCATCAGGATCAACTTTGACCTTCGCAGTTGAGACCTTAGAAGGAACTTTTACAGGAGGAGGCACAGGGGTTTTTGTTGTTGTTTTAGTTGGCCGTGGGGACTTATCTGGGGATGTCCTAATGAGTTGCAGCGATGGTTGTCGATTGCCACGGTTTGGTGAGCCCTTTTCAGGCATGGAACGACTTGGAGTTTTCTTTCCTTTCTCCGGCGCTGCTTCAGCAACTTTCTTCGAAGCTATTTGCCTCGCAGGAGTGCTTTTCACAGGAGATGGAGAAGAAGACGGTCGCCCTTTGGCTGCTTGTCTATTATTAGTGGGACTATGGATAATTCCAGGAATATCCCCAAAAATTTCTTCCCCTTCATCATCATCCTCGTCATCCTCCGTATCAATTGGTTCAGCTTTCACTTTCTTCGCATTTCTTGCAATTGCTGAGCCCCAATTCTCCGGCGTAATCATGTCATCATCAAAATATAAGCGATTTCGTTTCCTTTGCCGAGCTGGCATTCCTCTCCTATTCAACACTATTTCTTCCCCACCTACAGCAGGCACTTCACTCGCAGGTATTACTACAGGTGATAAATTGTTTTGAGTTGATATTCGAGGTTCTGATTTACTAGCTGCAGTAACTCTTCTCCCACCGCCACCTCCAACAGGTGTACTATCTCTTCCACCCTCCTGCTTCCCACGTCCTGACCTCCTCTCCATTTTGATAACTGGAGAAACCAAGAAGAGGATGGTAACGGCTAAAAACCAAATTATAAACAAGATATTTTTCAGTCTTTAAAAAAATTCTTGAGCACAGCCTCTTCCACTCAGCCAGCCAATTCAATTACATCTAGATTGACCTCAAAAGTTACATAATACACATAAAGTTTACACTCACCAGCTCGGAGCAAACAGCTCAATTGTAGGATATCTCACTATTCCGCAAAAATATATCTCCTTCGCCAGAGAACGTAGCACCAACAATTAAATTATGTCCGTTGGATAAAGAAACTTCTCACCTTCACTTTCTACACTTAAAAGTTCACTTTTCATCGGCCTAATTAGGCCATCGAAACTCTTTAACAGCTATCCTGAACACAAACACCGGCATGATTGCCAAAATAAAAAATACACTTTCCATCCAACTAAACACCACTTAACCTTTCCTTTCACCACTTGACTTGCAAAATCTTTAAAATCGACTATTAAACCATCGGACAACTATCTGGGCGATCACTCAGGAGGACGAAAGTGTGAATAAAAAACGCAAATATAGCTGGTTTTGGAACACAATAAATAATACGGAATACGAAGAAAAAAGAGTGTGTTTTGTGTTGCTGCAGGTCTCGCAAGAAGAAGAAGGAAAACTAGTGGACAACATGAGCTTGCATTGCATCCCTCCGTTGTGCGTTCGTTTTCGGCCACTCAACCTCTCACAAAATACCTCCCAAGCTGAATTGCAACCCTTTCCTGCATTTCAGCTTCGTCTCTGCCGTGCTTCGAATATGAGGGGTTAGTGTACCACAGGCTCAGATCTATTTTGTGGCATTTTGGATGGGCAAATGAGCAGAACGCTACGGAGGCGATTGGATGAAATGGAACGAGGATGAGAAGCGAGAGCACCCCCACACATGTTTCACATTACGACATTACCGACTTAAAAAACCACTAAAAAATATAGCGACACAAGACAACACACTCATCCACTCATCTCTTCTTCCACTGCTCGACTCTGCAAAACAATAATTGCTCATCTTTGTGCTTGCCTGCTGTTGTATGAGGAGTAGCAGGGTTTTTAGGGCTTACCATTCATTCATGAGATGTTGGACAGTATAATTATAGTTGATATTATTATATATTTCGCCGGAAACTGGACTGGGATGATGTATTCTTATGAGCAATTAATTAGAAATGTTAATTAGTTTCTCAAGAAGGAGATGCAACGCAAGCAAGAGTGTCTAATTAATTGTCTATCTCAATTTGTGTTTGTTTCCTTTCTTTCGGATATTCATGGTTAAATGTATGAGTAGTATGTTAAGATGATTATGATAAGAAAATGACATGAGATGAAATTATAATTACGCCAAATCATAATAATGAGTGATCAGTGATCATGGAATCAACTGAGGTGGAGTTTTTAATTCATGGAGAATGAATCATGACTAGAACGTTCAGCATAGAGTGAATGAGAACAGGGTAATTTGAAATGCTTCTATGTAATATACTTGTTCTAAATCCAATTCTGAATCAATCAATAATATTAGCACAACACAATGAGCATAATGTTATGGATGTAGTGTTTCCAAAGTTCACATTATCTCTGTGTCTGGCATACCTACTCTACTCACTGCTGTAGTCTCTCTGCCCATGATCTTCTCGTCCCGTCTCTACTCTGCTCTCTACTGTTTGCAGTTTGCACGCACATTACTAATGTGCTGTACTACAACCCTTTTTTAACCCTTTCTGTCCATGTCCTTTCTTTCTTTTGTAGGTGATTACACGGACGATCAGTCAGTCAGATGTTGTATGTGTGATCTACGCACGCACTCTTTCTTCGTCAATTGAATCACTCTACTTTTTCGCCACTTTGGGTTTCTTAAGTTTTATTCCAAAAGGAGCACTGCACTGATAAGGAAAAAAATTGGATCTGTGTTGCCGCACGTACAACTAAGCCGATCGCATTCGTTATAATATTTTGTGATCATTTTTAGTTGCAATTAAGGAGGAAAGAGGAGTTTTATTAAACTTTATATTAATAGTTGTAAATTTGTGAATCAACATGGCGAATAGTGTCGGTGGGTGGCTGGACATAATCTAATTAATTGCTTAGGTAAGCAGGGTTCCGGTTTGTTAATTTCTATGTTCTCTGATAGTCATTTGCACGTTGCGACATTCATTCGATCATTTCTGCTTGTTTGTGAAGTTTGGAGATTTGAGCGTTGCAATTACTCATTGACACATTCAACATTGTCAAAACAGACAATACAGTGAAGTTGGAAGTTGTAAACTGCATGGGATGTTGTATAAGTGAAAAAGTCTAGAATTGCAGAGTTTACATGCATTATGATTGATTTATTGCAGCTAATGTGGAGTTGGTAATTAAAAAGACGCCAGGATGTCGCTGAAACGGCATGGAAAAAACAATAAGCCTAACTCCCTTGTGGAGCACTCTCGCCATGGCTCAGAATTTCCGGTAAAATGATTAATATTTTAATTGTTATCATTGAAGATAAGTGATTTCATGGACTTGTATATTTAATTATGTACCCTATCGTTCGTCCATAGTCGAGAGAAGAGCTTGTGACTCAGTTAGCTCAACTTAGATCATCATTAGATGGAGCGTACGAAACCCTGGACTCCATAGAACCATCAACAGATCCGGTAAGTTCAATCTGCTTTCAATGAGCGAAGTAAATGGGGTGTAAGAAATCATCGCTTATTTTGTATTTCGCTTGGGGATATGTTTTCAGGAAGTAACCCATAAAGTAGCAGACATGGTGGACATCATAAATGGACTCCATGAATGTGAATTCGAGCTTATGGACTTACTTGCTAAAGACGGACATGTGATAAGCCCTACCCCTAGTCGAGGAGGTGACAATCCCGTTGATAAAGGAGGTGATGAGAAAGTGGTAAGGTTCCCGTACAGCTTTGTAGCAAAATATAGATCAAGTATCATATGCTTGCATAATATTAAGCTTAACTACTACATCCACATGTTTCTTTATCTTTTACACTAGTGTGATGGAATGGTCACTTTGGGGACAGGAAATGTAGATCATGATGCTAATTCCCAAGCTGCAAGTCAAGAAGACTTATCATTGGTAATGAAATACTTAATTATTAGAAAGTAAAAGTGCAGTTATAATTCATCACAATAATTATGCTAAGACTGTTTTCTTTCAATTTCCCGTGCATTAAAATTTTCTTATGATTTTGTAGTATGGTGCCTACGCTGTTTCATCTAGTCGGTCTCATAGAAACGCAAACGAGTTGTCGAAAAGTGAGAAATCTGATGTTCTAGAAACCGGAGACGCGGGACAAGTAAGATTACAAAAAATTCTGATTCATACATTTAGCCAGGCAGGAATATATTTTAAGATTTGGTGTGTCTGTTGCTAAAATTTCAGATTCCACATTACGACAAAGTAGACTACATAAAGAGACTCGAAGAAATTCAGAAAGTAAACGAGAAATTAGTTGATCGCTGTCGTCGACTGGTAATTGAGTACAACTTGTTACTACATTTTAAAGTGTGTGTCGCATTATTTCGAAAGTTAAGTATTAAGAATGTCGTCGTTTGGTTCATTTCAGGGCTTAGTGCTCAGTCGTGGCTTTGGAGTGGACAAGAATATATCCGGTAAATTGAAAGAAGTTAAAGATATTGCTGAAACTAAAGAACAAGCACAACGAAGTATGTTGTACACTGTTATCGCACCACTTTAAGTTTCCAACATTCCAACTTAGATATGTAGTAGTACTATGCACGAAAACTGTAATGATGCTCAAAGTTTGTACTCATTATTTCAGAAATTTTAGAGTTGAAGGCGCTAATGCGGCAAGTAGCAGAAGAAAAATTAGATTCGGATATATCGCTAGCTAAAATTGAAAATGATGAGTCATATGGACGACCATTTCGGTTCGAGTCTCGCCATACAACACACGGCGCATCTTCCATATCTCCTGATGTTCCTGGAGCAAGTGAAGATGACAATATGATCAAGAAGCCTCGCAGCTTTTTGGGGATTGTTGACTCCGCTGAACCTGCTGCAGCCCCAGAGTATTCTCAATTTCTAAGAGGACTTCGTCAGCCATTTATTAGGGAACATGGAGAACGTGAATCAGCTTTCGTCCCAATTCACAATGCAGCACATTTAGATCCAACTAGGGACAAAAATAAGAGCTCATCCAATTTAGGTGGAAGCCACGGGGAGCTGAATAGTGATGTCAAAGCGCCACGTGTTTCAGGCGGCGCTTCTCTGTACGTTGTTTGATTGACACTATACTAATTTGATTTTCAGCGTATTCAGTACTAGTAATTTGACTATCATTTCCCCAATATTAGGCTACGTCGGGTCATAGAAGGCGGGAATCAGTATTCTCAAAATATTGGCCAGCTGGATCATCAAAGACAAGCCCGATCTAGTTCTGCGCGAGCATCATTACTGCCATCCCAACAAGCTCCTGGATGTAACACTTTACCGAACAATTTGTTTCGAAGCAACTATAGTAAATCTCCCCCATCAATGCAATCCTCAAGTGGCGTTGGAAGCATGAATTCTCGATCAATGGCTAGTTTGGAGAATGGAAGAAATGAAATTCCGTACATGTCAAGGTATAAATTAAACTCACGATCAATAAGATTTCCGACGTCTAAAAATTATTTACAAAAACTACTGAATGCTCATGTTATTTTGTGATGTTTTGTAGAATCGCTAGCCGAAACCATGATCCGGATGACAACATTAGTCAAAGAGGCTTTACTGAAAGACCTAATATGTCTTCCAATAATTTGAACAAGTCATATAGGCAGCCAACAAGGTCCAGCTCATTTTATTCTGAACTTGATTTTCGAAATCAAGAAGTATTTCCTACTGTTGGTTGGGATGAGGACGCACTTCATGCACATACTTCACCATTGAGATCCCGCTCTCCTCCGGAGTTCCGTCGGTAAGTGAATTTATTGATAAAGCATCAATACCTCATCGTTTATTAAATCCTGTTTTGTAGTCTTCTAGTATGTAAAAAAACTTAATTGGTTATCACAGACGCATGCTTTCCACTCTGGAATCTCAACAAATTACTGAAGAGTTAAATAGAGTTCTTAGATGCCGCAATTCCGAAGAGTCTATTCCGCTTGCTCAGCAGAATTGGTGGAGTAGCACGTCTGAGTTAGGCCAGCCTGATCGGCACACGTTTGTTCCTGAAGCCCAAAACTTCACCGCACGTGGAAAGTCGCTTCTATCAGAGGTAATGTCGTCCGTATTGCTGATGGATTTTTGCCAATGCAATTAGATTGCTGTCACATTTTTATAGATGTGCAAAAATGCGTACCGTAACATAATTTGTACGGTTATTTTATTCCACAGAGAACCATAACAGATTGCTACTCACAGATTATGCAACTTCACATTGGGTTACAAGAAGTCACTCAACAAATTCGAAACTTGACCGTGTCAGTAGCTGCAAATAAAACCACTACAAGAGACGCTCTTTTGCAGCATCGCTTTGATTTACACAACGTTACTAGATGCATCAGAGATGTATCAGACATGGTATGCGACCGCTTCACTCGATACAGCCAATCATAATCACGAAACAACTTGATGTAGTAAAAATGAACAAACATTTATTATTTCAGATCTCAGATTCCATGAAAAGGCTGGAGGCCCAAGCCAGTAATCAGACTCGAATTATGATGGATATTGAATCTCGAATCCGTAGATTGGAAGACAATCAGCGCATTGGAAGCCATAAATATGAATCTTCTCGGGAGCGTGAATGGCAAGTACCCGGTCGACCAGATTTTATGGTTTCGCAAGATCTTGCATTCCAGTATGGTCACAGTGGCAGAGGTAACCCATCATTTGCCAAGATCTTATAAAATATAATGAAGTTGGTTATGATAGATTGAAATATTTTGACAGGAGACGCAATGAGAGAACGGGATAATGGGACTTCTGGCTCAATGCTTAACAATCAAATACCACCTGGAACGCGTGCCAATAACTACTGGGATAATTTCCGAAGGTATAAATTGCATACATACATATGAAAATCATTATAGTACTAAGTAAAAGCTGGTGTACAAGTCACGAATTTAACTTATTGATTGCAGTTATTCAAGACAAAACATGTTGTCAAAATCCAATGCTAATGTGCCTCAACAATTCAGTCATGAAGCGTCTCCATCAAGCGTGGAAAACTCGCGTTACACGTCTTCCGATGCGCTTAACAATACTCAGCCAATTCCATCTGCTGCTTCTGACTCAACCGGAGAAAGCAGGTAAAAACCATGGTATATGAGAAAGAATGTGATTGACAATGGATCTTAAGAAAGGTTGCTTATCAAATTGTGATGTGTTGACCAGACGTAACGGCACTGGGAAGAATCTCTGGGCAACCTCTGGATTTTACGAGAACATGAGTTCCAAGAAACGAAATAAAGACCAAAAATCTCAAAGCTCCACTATTTCTTCCATTGGGAAATCTAGTGGTAACGCTCAAAGTAACAGTAGTGCACCAGAGCCACTGCGAACTCCGCGTGACCCTCATCCTGAACCTGATGAGACCAACAGGTATATAGAATGACATACAATACAATTTTAATTATTTTTTTTTTACCAAAATAAATGATATTGTAATAATACTAATTTTTCCCATGTGTAGCTCATACCTTAACCGCCAAGGTATGTATAGTCAGTTATCACCACAAATGTCGCCATACCGTAGGGACTCGGAACGCGAACCTGGCGCGTACTCACGATTATCAGATTTTGAATTGTCTTGGCCACCGCCTTCCGCTGAAGTCAACAGGAAGAAATTTGAGTCGGAAATTGGAAATCGTGTGCTGCAACCCTCAGATACAGCGAACGGGCCAGAATTATCGCAACATAGAGAAAACCATTTTGACGAACCCAATCCTAATTCTCAGTTGAGTGCACCAAAAGAAGATCGTGAGAAGCATATTCAGCATTTTGAACATAGGTCTTCTTCGGATCAGCAAAGTCTAGTTGCCCTTGACGATACTCATAGTAGTAATCAAGAGTTGCTGAACACAACTGGAGACAGTGAGGCGCCTGATTGGGTTCTTAATGCATTAGAATCTGTTGCTGCCTCAGAGTATCAAGGCTCAATAATATCATCTCAGAGACGTGTTCCACTGGATAATAATGAAAGCAGCCGTCGAGACGAACCTGATGAGCCTGCACGGACAGCATCATCACCTCCCAACATAAGGTCACCTTCCGTTCCTATGAACATCAGGTGTGAGGAAAGCGCATTATCAAATGAAAATTCTCTTGGTCGAAACAGCAACCGAACTGAAGAGAGCACCACTAACAACAACAATAATAATGCCTAGTGTTAGGGTTATAGAGTGATATGATAGAATAAGTAACAACTTATCAGTTGTATTTTTATGAATTGGCAGTTTTGCTCAAGTTTTTACTTAAAGAATAACGAGTAAATTAATGATATCAAATTTCATTCCGTATAAAAAAATTATAATAATAATACAGATTATGTTATATAACTGCTCGCAAGACCTTTCAATAGTAGATACATTATAATTATAGTTCAAAGGGCTGTCTCGAAAGTGACGCTGGTAAATAGCTTGGAATAAACGAAAATTGGTCAAGTCAATGAATAATTTCGTAGTTTGCTGGTTATCCAAGGTTTCATGTAGATATCTGAACATTGCCCTGTACAGGTGACTTCTCACACCCAGATTATCTCCAAGCAATTGTACTTGCACCATTTTTGAAGCAGCTTTTGGACTGTTTTGGTAAGGTATCTAGATTTGAGAAATCTTGCCTCATCGCTTAAATCGTGCTGCAAGAATACAATCCTTTGTTCGTGCCCTCTTATCTCTAACCACTGACGAATTTCTGTAACGGGCTTCCTCTAATACCAGAGATGTAGAAATCATATCATGGAATTAGAATTCTAACGGTTGATTCTACCATTTATAAAAACTTGTCTTATGATATGTAGAAAAACTGTACGTTGTTTTTACTCTTTCTGTTGTAGTTGTTTATATCAAGCGCTTTACTGATAGTGAAGTTATATTTACTTCAGCTATAAGTGTTCCTATCATGTTTTAGCTATATTATGGTATGCTGAGTCTTCGGGAATCATTCAGTATTCTGATGGTATTAGTGATGAAATATATTTATGAATGTTAGTCATGCGATGCAAATCATCTTATTGTTATTCTATTTAATATATTGTTACTTTTGTTTCTCGTCTAAATCCGTGACAGTCAAATAACTAAAACAATTGTGACAATATACTAAACATGTTTGAATTAAAACGTACCACAATTATGGTTTTTTAAATAAAAGTTACAAAATGCTCCAAAAACAAGAAAAATGTTTTTATGTCTTTTTCTCTTTTGAACAAAATTTTAGCAAAAACACAGGACCGTATTACTAGAAATAAGCAAGACAAAGAAGTTAAATATGATTAAATAAAATGAGGCTGTGTATACAGACATAGGCGTATACATTGGAAACATGAATGTAGCGAACCCTTTCATTTGATGACAATACATTGATAATTGGTAGGTTATCGCATTTGCCAAATAATTTGAATATTATTCGTCATTAGTACTCCATATAAAAACATGATCCATGGGATATCCATCATTTTAGGTACTTTCAACTTTGAATATTTATATTTCAAGTTTTCACTTTAAAAAGCAACTTGCAGCATGGACAAAGCAAATCTTACACACTTACTGCCGAAAGTGAAAAAGAAAGAATCCAAAAATAAAAATAATGCACATTGCTTTGTCATTCATGGTAATATTGGTAATACATGAAGTACAAGCGAGGAATTAGCGACATTCATGCCTTAACGATAATCCCCTAATCCTAATCCCTTACTCTGCTGATCTGTAAGTGAAAGGGATGCCCACTTTCCTTAATCCTTTTGCAGAGAAAATTCATGAAAGCAGTGCATGTTTCCATCTTTATAATAATAATGTTTCGACTTCATATATATATTTCACTGCCAACGGCCACACCTATTACTTTTTAGCACCGAAATCACCGAACAATAGGCAAGTACCTGAAGTTCAGGTCCTGAACATGGATCATTTAGTACCTATGTATATATTCATTTACTCCGCAAGTGCAGTTGTAACATTTTAAAATGGAAATTATTATGTAGCATTTCTCGGTAAGTAAGCACAATGATTTCACGGGTAGAGGACTTGGAAGTATAAAAAGGCCGTTGTTTTTACCAACGTCATGCAGTTCTTTCGAAGCCTTTCACTAATCAACACCAGCAGCCTTAACACTGAAGACGTCGCCACAACCTACGCTCCACCTTGCTCACCAGCAATTATTACTTCATTATGGATTCCCGGAGACCAAGACACCTTCTGCCACTGCTGACAACCAACAACAT
>JAQIXX010005960.1:0-13011 GCA_034700605.1 Willowsia nigromaculata
GTAGACGCCGGGGCGTCTATTAAAGGGGGGCGCGTAATTCCGAAGAGGCGTCTATTTCAGATTTTACGGTATATATACATACATGTTCCCAAAAACCCCTACTCTACGTTATACTACTTTTGGCTTCAAGGCTGAAGCAGTAATATCATGGAATAGTAACGTTTCATTGAAACCACTTTCCACTAAATAGGGAATCCCGAGTTGTGCAAATGCTGTAAATGTTTATGTGGCAATGCATTTAAATTCATGATTCACTTGTTTGTTAAGGTACTAAGTTTGTCATTTTAAAATAATTAGAGACTTAAAAAGTAAAGAAGGTTTAAAGGATACAATTGAGTACATTCTTTGCACGAGATAATTTTTTAACGGCATAATGGACCTACTTACGACCTACAAATACTTGAAATAACGATAGATTACAAAATTTTAGATGATTTCAAACTAACCGTGTGGGAGTGACACTATTGACATCGGAGAATTAATGATCTCCCCATGAAAGATATTGTCACGTCATGTTTTATTGATTGTGAAGTGAGAAAATATAAGTAGCGTGTGTGACAGCTTCTGATATGGAATATTGGTTTGGCTAGCATTTTTACCCAATTTACCGTCATACTGCGACACTCATTGATCAATAATATTTGTTTTTACCTTCATGCTACCATCACTTTATAAAAGAATTGTCGTGTATAGATTTGTCAATAATAAAAATTTGCATGTCTATGCACAATTTTATGCATGCCCTTTGATTGACATACACGAAACAACTTGAACATTTGAGTTGGCATTACTTTGCAGTTATAAATTCTTAAGCCGTTAATAGTGCAATAAAGTATGCTATTCCTGATGAAAATACATTTATGTGAACACAGCAAATACATAAAGAAATCCAATCATGTTACTTTAATCTTAACGTTTTCGTTTTATTCTAACATAATTGCAACAACTTTGCACAACACCTTTACAATCCTCTCATTTCGTTATTTTTGGTTCTTGAGAATTGACAACACTATGCAGTTACACAACACGTAAACCAGGTAAACTGATTGAGAAAGTTTCACAATTGAACTTCACCAGAAAATAAAATGATAATCATTACTATGCCATAAAAATATTTCCTTTTTTTGGCAGAGAAAGCGCAGTATGTGAATATTTATATGCAAAAATATGTGTATTTATTTGTCAGTCGATTTTGAATGAATTTAAAATTTGGCAGTTATAACAGTTTCTAATGATTGCAGTATGTGATTAGTGCTCATCTTTGAATCAACCAATCATATGTGACAAATAATCCATTGCAAAAATCAAATTGCTCAAATGTCATCGTGTCCACAGAAATACAGACTCGACTCATCCCACCATCAATTTTAGAAAGTACCATTCTGGCACTTAAAAATGGATGAATTGTTGTTTGCAGCAAAAGTCTATTCAAGGGCTTTCTCTTATTTGCTTTCAACGCTCACGACGTTTTTGTCAGTGTTCGCTCTTCTTCAGCAGTCATCATAGTCAGCAAGCATAATTGTCATGTCTCAGTTGGAAAGCGAGGGTGCAACTTGCAAGTGAAAGCCGTATCGTGCTGTGTTCAGACTGTGAGCGCTGTTCACATTGCATTTTTTTTCTGCAAACAACTTATCACCTTCTATTGTAATTGTGATAGCATACCTAACTGTTCGAGTGGAAGTCCTCATTTGAAGGAAATTTTTTATATAGTTTCGTGAGGTCACCTTGAGAAACGTAATGCAAAGTACTTTAGTAAGCAAAATAATCAAAATATGAACTGCAAAACTAGTTTATAACCTGTAAAGCTATAATATTGAATTTTCAACAGAAAAATCTCGGAAATGGAAACGACTGTAGTCATCATATTGACATATATGGTATTCATAATTAAGGAATCATTGGCGAGTACAATCGACACTCATACCGGAAGTGATTTCTGCTACCATTTAAATGATCAATGTGGACCAACTTCTCAAGCATGGGACCCACTCTGTCACACTGGTGTACACCAATCCCCTATAAATCTTCCTCCATCACTTTCCCCAAGCAGTTCTGTAACTCTCAATAGCAAAATATACAAGGGCAGCTCATTTCGTATTCAAAATAATGGCCACTCTGTCCAATTTGATTTCAACAATGAACCTGCTTCTAAACAGGCTGTTAAATTTCCAGATCCCCTCACGTTTCAAAACCCTAACTCGTCATTCGTTTACAGGGAGTACATATTTTCAGGGGGACATTTTCATTGGGGCGTTAATGACCATGTAACAGGTTCTGAACATTGCATTGGAGACAACTGCACCGCCATGGAACTCCATTTGGTTCACTACCTTGCAAAATATAAAAACGCCACAGAAGCAGTAACATCTGGGGATGAAAACGCCTTGTCAGTGATTGGCGTTTTGATTAATGTGAGCCCTGCTCCAAACCCTGATCTAAATTCATTAGATCCGATTGTAAGGAACCTAAAGCATGTTGAGTTTGCAGTAAACGATACCACTGTATGGACAAGAATTAATGAATCTCTGAATCTGGATGAGTTGCTGCGTGAAGCTTTAGACGAAGTGTATATTTACAAAGGATCTCTTACTACCCCAGGATGCAACGAACAGGTGAATTGGTATGTTTTGAAGAAACACGCTCAGGCATCTCACAAGGAGTTGGAGACATTTAGAACTGTGGTGAAAGATGAGAAAGGGGAGACGTTGAATAAAAATCATCGACCATTGCAGCCAGACAGAGGGCGTAAGATTATTCTATCTAAAGTTGTTTCTAGCTCTAACAACATTCACCACGGTGCATTGTTATATTTAATTGTAATTTGTCACGTAATACATGTGTGGGGTATTCATATATAATATAATAATTGGCTTGGCATTACATTGCGAACAAGCAAAAAAAGTCATAAAGATCATTGACTGCATAAAAAGCATAGAGCAGATACACTAATTAGAGTTGCCAACTCAGAAATTTTAAGTACTTGTGATTTGCAATTCGATGTCTTGGGACTCTACGAAAAGATTCTTTAACATAAAGTATAATTACTTGCAAGAAGTTCTTAAACAATTATTTACTGTAAAAGGAACAAGCACTCGTTCGACGTTGAGCATCCCACTTGAGTTCCTTGTGCCTTGTAGCACTTAATCTTAGATTGACTCAGAAAAGACACTTGTACTGATACACCTAGAATGGGAAATTTCCACAAGCAAGTTTGCAAATAAGGATATTAAAATTGCATTACTTAATGCTAGTAGAACTACAAGTATTTTGTTGATACTTTCATCTCCAGAGATAACTTCGTTTATTTTCGGTTTTGTAACTTCTACTTATGTGAATATCTGTATACAAGGATCACCCCTACATCCTAATTAAAGGATATTTCGTTTTCCAATTCTTGAGTAATTTTCCAGTAACTAAAATCTATTGCCTGTATACATTTCAACATGAGAATTACGTTTTTCACAAATTGCGTTTTTTCAGTCGACATTTAAAGCTATTGAGATTACTGTTAATCGATTTTAGCAGTTAGTAGTGCATGCGTAGTTAGTGACTGAATTGTTTGAAATAGCAAAAACACCAGAAATAATGGTCTGAATAAAGAGTTTCTTAATTTTTGGGGATGTTTATATTTATATTACAGGAGTAGTAGTCATGTTAAATGCATGATTAATATTCGTGATATGGATTTTGAATTCTAACTTAAACAATAAATATGCAAGCAACTAACAGTTAGATTTAGATTATATTAATAAAGCGTACATGAAAAACCAAAACAATGAATACAGCTTTGTGTAGGTTGTATTACATGTAAATAAATAAGGTATTATAGTCATTAGAAGTGTAGTTTTCAATTCATTTGTATTTGTGACGGGGTTTTTCGTTTATTTTCAGCAGGCAGGTTTTATTTGGGCACAGTAAATTCAAGTAAAGTATTTCAGCAGACTAAAATGCCCAACAATATGTATAATTTGTAGCAGTGGCCCAAGTTCATACCATCATAATTGCTTTAAAAGGTCTCTCTTCGTAAATATCCTTCTAACAATAATTTTTATTGACATTATTGTCCTCTGATTCGTTACGAAAACAATTAAATAAACGTAACGGACTTGTGGTCGTAAACTCTTAAGGTTCAACGCATTTCTTGATTAGGTATTACTGGAAATGGATGGATTGAAAGAAACATATACTAAAAACAATTGAAGTTCCTTCGGATAAAAAATATTATGCAAAACTTGAGAGTAAAAAAGATATCATATTCGCAAAAAGATTCCTCAAAGACATAAAAGAGTATTTCACGAGATGAAGGTTTAAAATTTAAAATCGACTTTAAATTTTTGAAAACAATTTCAAAAAGCTTTTACTTGACAGAGCTAAACATTGGATTAGTCTCCTTTCTCCAGAAATATATTATAATTCAATATTAGAATGCACAAAAGCATATAATGGACTTTTTTCACAATTGTACTCAAAAAGGCTGCAGGAGTATTCATACCAATTTATTTTGAAAGTGTAGCAAATGTAAAATATTTTCAATGTTTGAATAAAAAATTGCATCTATCGTCCAAGTGGCCATTCTGAATCATTTTCCATTCACCATGTCATCGCAGTGCATTGCATACGTTCACAAGTGACGAACAGAATGGTGAGAATATTTCTGTGGTCGGAAGTGACTCTGAATGGGATCCAACTTGAGGCTGATGAAGCTCACTTAAGAGCTATTGAGCTTGACAGGTTCAGAGTCCGACTGAATCTTATGGGAGTAAATATAGTTGAGAGATCTCTAAATTCCACGATAGCCAGAGTCGACCCCTCTCCTGGAATCTAGGAACTGTAAAACGTGAAAGCAGTATGTGTTTTCCCCACCAGACCAGAGATTAGAGGAGCTTCAGCTTTCCCAAATAATATGCTCATACCGAAAGGAACAAAGGAAGGACTGCCTTTTAACCTTACAGCGTACATACGTGACAAGACTGATGCTGGCGATGTGCAAGACATTGCCCACATTGTGGAGCTCTGAAAGAACTGTTTCCAGATACAAGGTGTATGGGATTTCCATTTGATATCCCCGTTTGCAATGACTGCTGGGAAAACACCGAATACTGCAGTGTTTGGCTGTCCTAATTCGACAATGATTAATGTTCGACAATTGAGCCTTTTAATTAAGCGTGGAGAAAAAGAAAGTAAAACTTATCAAGTAAAATTGAATGTTTTTTATTGTTTTAAATTTCTCCTTGTGCCATTTTCGTTTTATACTAAAAAATATATTCATACAACTATTATATTCGTTTAATTATAAATAAACAGAAGAGGTTGTCTTAATTTTTTCTTGTTAATTAATCAGAATCCATTGCAAACAATACTAAATAATTCATATTGCATAATGCGGATGTGGTTTCGACATCATGTGATCACTTAAATACATTATGTCATCGATAACATATACTTACAATTAGTAATGAGAAAAAGGTTTCCGTCACCCAGAAACTCAGGGTTTGTCACCTTAATTAATATCGCTTTCCCCGAAAGTGTGGAATTTGAATGAGAAAATTTCTACGAATAAGAAGTGGTAAGAAAAAACCTGAAGTGCACCACTTCAAATACATTATGGAAGCATTATTAGATACGTCATTGCAAAATTTAAGTACTGAGCATGGAATTGCATTTATTTTAGTCAATTTTAAGTGTGCAATCATTTTCAGCCAATGCAATTTAATTTAAAAAGCACTTCAGAAGAAAGTGATATTAGCGACAAATAATTTTGAAGCAGAAATTTGTTGTAGTCCCGAAATGACATGGATTGGTTTTACATATAATGGTTTCTATTAGATTGTTAAGGATGTTGAGTTACAGAAAGAGGAAAATGTGTATTATTGTTAAAAAAAATACTTAGAAATACCGCTAGACCGAACACAAGTTTGGTATTGTTGTTTAAAAAACTTTCGTTCGTAGTTCAGGAGAAGTACTCAACAATCAATTTAATTTTTACGCAGTTGAATTAGTAATCACGTAGAAATTTCATACTCACATATTCATTTGCTACAAATGTATAAAATATCACTCCATAACACCACTGTATCCAATATTATGCATAGTAAATACAGAGAGAATTTGCATATTCTCCAGGTTTGTTGTTCTTTACTAGATATAAATTGCAACATTTGAATGCATGTACATGATGCTAAAGCGTAGGTTATTGTAATATAAAATTAAAGAGTTGGTTTCAATCATCTCTCCGTATTTAAAAGGTTGTTTGCGTAGTTTTAAAATAATCATGTTATATACAACGTCTAATTTATAGAACCATGAAGCATTTGTACAGTAAGACTAAGACATCTAACATGAAATGAATTAATTGGAAGGCATTTTTAAAACTCAAGTTCATTAGTTTACTTTTTTAAATTATATGGATGTGCTACAGAAATAATATACAATTGTAACGCACTTTAAAAAACTATAAATATGTGCAGAAAAATTTCATATACGGTTCACAAATATATTCCCTAGGGTGGATTGATACTAATGTTTATGAAACTCGTGTGGGCAGCACTTATTCTCCTGTAGACTTTTGGAGTAGGAAGTGAAAACAGACATTTCAAGCAAGTCTCTGAAGTCTTCAGCAAAACATAACCTTCCAATGTATACCTTCTGTGTAATGTCATGTATATCACTGTAGAACAAGGAAGTAAAATTTAGTAAGAAAAATGAGTCCCACAAAATGCTAAATTATACTGTCCAATTATTTAGGTGTCTGTGGTGCGAACGCGTGATTGTTCATGTCCACTTGATGATTGCGCTAGTGTTTCGGTTTGCGTTCTTGTTCATTATTGCTGAATCATTTGTATTTAAGCGAGTAGACAACTACCGGAATGTGCTGGGTTGTGTTTGACTGTTTCCACCGTGTTTTGTTTCTAGCTGCTTTAATGATACACATTTTAATAATGTGTATGACATTGCTTTTTCCTTAGGATATTCGCTGTGAATCCATTCTGGTTCTTTTCATGCACTCTACGGTTGCTTCTATCAAATGGATGTTTATCCAGGGTCTCTATATCAACATAAGTTTAACTCCAAGGATTGCATCTGATTCTGACTCACATCCTAAGATATACTATATTAACGGATGGGGTAACTTGAAATCACAGAACAGTAGCTGTCTATGCTGCTTGGAATCTTGGAATGAAATTGAAGATTTTAAAATGTTTTTGTAGTTGCACCTGTTGTTATTGTAATTGCATACGTGATTGCCATGCTTCTAAGAGAAAACCAAGAAAAATTCTGGAATGGCTACCTAGAAATGAACGAGATGTGGATTTTGTTAGGGCCAATAATCTTTGTACTCGTTGTAAGTGGTGAATGTGTTCATTTAAAACGACATGAATCTTGAATTTGTTCCTCTGTAGTTTAATGAATTTAATTTTTTACTAAACAGATAAATGGCTAATTTCTCATCAACATTTTACGAATACTTATGACAAAAGTTTGTAATTCAACTTCAAGATCGGAAACCTCACAGATTAAGTAAGAACATCAGAAAATTCATTACAAGCGTGATTTTTAAAAAACTATTTATAGCAAATGATTCATATGCTTGCTTAACTATTAGTAGAGCTGCTGCCAAAGCTACACTTGTACTTTTTCCGGTTCTTGGCATCAATAATCTCCTGCTTTTCTATAATCCAGGAGGTGACTTTAACAAGTACTTTGTAACTCTCAACACTTTCTTTGGCTCGACCCAGGTAAAACATTCGTAAAGTACCATGTTACATATAACTGTATAAGGGAAAAATAAATCTTAAGTGTTATGTTTATTGTCTCTAGGGTATATTTGTAGCTATAGTCTACTGTTTCAACAACAAAGATGTGCATGGCGCTATTAGAAGCTGTTGGAACCGATTCAAACAACGAAGGGAGTCAAATTTTAATCAGACTCACATAACACGCCACATTCCACCTGGAAGAACTTTAGAAGTGGCGATGATGGAAATGTCTGTTAATGTCCATAATGAACAAACAGTGTGTACAAACTTGGAACAAGCTGTTTAAATGACTAATTACATAGTATGATAGCACAGAGTTTTCTACCCAACTCGTAAACTCGTTATACTTTTTCTGGTCAACGTTGCCAAAAATGAACATTTAGTGGAATTTATTTGACGGAGAGATTAAAATCTTATTTAACAGATTAGTATGTAAGAATAAAATTTACACGAAATTCAATTTTAAAGTAGAAGGACGTTAACTTTTTCATTTAAATCGTTATGTAACTTATTGTTTGGGGAAATGAAACTATAAATTTTGTCATTCAAGGAGTGTACTTTCATTGACACACCGATTTTTAAAAACGTTTACGATTGATTTTGAAGGTAAAAGCGTTTGTTGAAAATTTGAGATCAAATTGATCCATGTAATTCCGTTCAGAAAGAGGTGATTACCTATATGCATTTGATTCTTTTCAAATATACTTCAACTCATAGCTTATGTGTCAATATTTTTTAGATACATTGTAAATTATGAATTTCGGGCAAACACACTATAATCTGGCTTTTAGGAAGTAGAGTTGTACTAAATAAAAACAGTTACCATAATAAATTCATAATACGTATTTATTTTGATTTAAGGCAGGATATCATAGCATATAAGGTAATATCTGTGCTTGATTTAAAAACTTTATCGACGATCATCATCATCACGACATCATCTTCAACTTCTTCATAGCATACATTAGCTTTAAAATTAAATTTTTATTGTTAAATCTATATAAATACTAAGAAATTTACAACTGAAATAAGTCAGTACTCCAATTATAGAGAAATTTGCGAGCGAATAACAAAATTTCAGAAATAATAGTGTTTTAACATTTTTTGGTAAATTTAAACAAATATGCTTATGCATTTTAAGATATTAAAACAGGATTTAGCAAAGGTAGGTTTTTGAGTTTCCATAAAAAATATGATGTCTGTATTATAGAATGAACGGATTCACTTTACTCTGTTTCATTGTAAAACTTTAAAAATATAAAACAGCAATACGAAATGATGGGGACATGCAACCAATACTCGAATTTCTAATGTATGTAATGTATGCTCCAAAAATACCATAACTAAAGGTCGTATACATTTTTTGTAAATACTGGCAGACCGCAGACAAATATTGTCAATCGTATTAACAAAGTAAACAGTTAGATTCCTTTCCTTTCAGCTTTCCAGATTTTACGAAAACGTGGTTGTCACGCAAAAAGAGTTGTTGGATCACTCAATTACTCTTTGAAGCAAAATGTAGGTGGGTACAAACTCATGAAAGAAAGAATTTCAAGCGCGAGTAAGTTGAACTTTCATCAAGATGCCCTTCAATTTATGAATGTCCTACTTCAATAGTAGTTTAGTTAGAGATTTTCGTCTCAATTGAGTTTGGAACTGCTTGGAAGAATTTGAGAACGGAAGATCAAACTGTAGAGTAAACGGGCATCCGCATATTCGTCACCTAAAACTCACAAATGGATCGCTTTTTTAACTAGAGGGTTCTTTAGGGTCCCAATTAAGTATATTCTTGAAAGTAGTTTTTAAAATAAATATTTATTTATATGCCAAAATCATAGTGTTTTTACCTTACAAAATGTTATGTTTCAAGTCAAAGTGACCAGAACAGTTAAGATAGGGTGAAAATTTTCATGTTTTAAGGTGATGTATGATATTTTCCAGGGTAAATATAAGTCTTCTATGAGCATTAGATAATCAAAATCTGCACAAAAACAGAGATAAATAGGAAAAGGTTTTGTGCAGTGTTAACTGTATACTTGTTAATAAAATTCATTGGATATTCTGAATAATTTGTAACAAACATAATATTACGATGACTTTTTTCCTGATTTTATTTACGGAAAACCCAGTGGATCATGTTGGCAAATTGTATATTGTGCCTACTTCACGAAGCATCTTACCGCGAAGCAAGCAAACAAAGGTGCTTTCCCTGTAGAAAATTATTATATTCATTATGCATATAGCAGATTATGCTCTTGAACACTGTTAATAAACAATGAGACCAAATCTTATCATAAATACTTTGTAAGCAAACTACTGAGACTGATATCACTTGCTTTTGTGTATTTTTATATCGATCGTGAATGAAACGGAAACTTTCAATTTCATTATATATTTATGTGATGATAAATGTTATGTTTTTTATTCTTTTGAACTGTTTTAGTAGGAAAACGATTTGTGGATCTGCACGTAAGTAAGTGCCAGTTCGGTGCGTTCAATGTAGGTGTATGTATATTGAATCACCATGATATTATTGCATAAGAAAGTTTATATGACTTATGGATGAATTTATATGGAGGTGCAGTGATGCGCGTTATTATAACGAACAAAAACACCCACCACATATGTAGGCCCGTCTTAATACATGTTAGTTTATCTGGATTAGATAAGATGTCTGTGAATTGTTTTATTTCAAACAGGTAAATCCCAATTAACTTTTATTTTTTGCATTGTCATTATAGCAAAAACAATCCGATTATTACAGTTTACAGTTACTAAATTAATAAGTTTTACAGTACAGAGGTTTTATTGGAATGACTTAGCAATAAAAGTAATACGCCCTCCGATGTTTATATCTTATGATATTTCGTTTTGGCAACTTTTGGGTAATATGGGATTACAGAAAGAGTGTAAGATGTATTTCCAGGAAAATTGACAATGCCTACACAAACCAAAATAAAGGAAGCTATATACTAAACGATAGAATCAGTTTGTAGAATATTGAAATTGAAATGTACACTGTGCTATATGTCAGACAATCAAAATACTGATTACTCAAAATATTTCACAATATGTACATGTTTTTGAAAAAATAGTTACTAATTTGGCATCAAATCATTTGGAAATAACACCACAGAATTCTATTGTCAAATACATGAATATATAACAATACTTGATTCAAAAAGTTGAATAATAATTAACTGTGGTTTCTAAAAGGATTCTCTGATTGTTTTAACATTTAAATATTCCCAAAATTTCAACTCTCAGTAGCTCATTGGATTTTCGTGGCAAAAAAGTTTGGAAATTTTTTCTTTGTCTCAGGCTTAGGTTTGCTAACAAAGTCAAGCATGTCGATTACTACATTCACAAACAGAAATAACATACAATTTAAAAGTTGATATATTGGGTGTTCAATTAATGAGTTTTAAAATGGATATTCTCTAGCTTACGAATAGTTCGTCCACCGCGTTTGTTAGGTAATGCCTTAAACCAGTTTAAATTGCTTCCAGTCGAAATATCAAGATCATGAGGAAATGCATCCTCTTGAGCCTCTGGCTGAAAATTACTATTTAACGTCATGCCGAATTCTTCTAGGTCAGATGGAAATGGTGCTAAAATAATGAAAACAAAGAAAGTTTAGTGAAAATCGGTACGCTTATAACCTCTGCTGAATTCAAAGATACTACAACCCGTCAAAATATTTCTCAGATTCAATCCAAACCTTTTAAGTTAAAGACCCATGCGGGCATTCCTCTAATTGGGAATGACAGAGCACAAACAACGATGAGTTGGTAAAGGTGGGTAATCTCCATTGCTTTAGATATCATTAAAATTATTTGACTCTAGACAAAAATGTAATTCAAACAATGGTTAATGCTTTGCTTTCTAAAGCTTCTTTAGGAATGAACCCTAAGTCGGTAAAAGAGCATTATATATAAACAGTATTTGATATTGAACGTCTTGTGTTAGAAGCAAAAATCTACTTGAATTTCGACGTGAATGAAGTTTTACACGGAAGAAAATTTGTTGTGCGCACATCAGCACTGTGTAGGAGTGATTGTAAATATGTACATATGAATCAAATGACCCCACAAGGAAAGTCCACATCTATATTCGTATAGAAGCTGCATTCATGTATGCAAAATAGGCAACTGCTCGTTATGAGATATGCTTTTGATAGAAAAATTTGTTGTTTAAAGGCTATGCTTTCATATTCAAACTGTTACTGAAATCCAGACAATCCAGTATCCTGGATCTGGATTTCGATATATTCGGTTTTATGGGTAGATTTCAAGCGTGATTCTATATCCATTGGCCGTCACAAAATTTGTGAGTTTGAGGTATTAATGAGTTATGAGAAAAAATATTCGGCAAGAATAATGTAACTTTAAGGAGAGGCAATGGTCACACATGGTCATACCAAAGCTGTCGAAAATAGGAAAGGAAAGTATGGATTCAGTGAACATACAATTAAATTATATTTATGAAAATGATAACGACCAAGTTTTTCTGTGTAAAATCAATAATCACAAAGACAACACTGTCACCTTATTTGATCAATACCATTTATCCAACTGTAAAATTTTCAATTCAAATAACTTCCTTAAACGTTCGTCTTTTACCGAAGCTTAAGCTTATATAAGAAGTTAATTTTTTTAATCTAAACCCGGAATTATTGTAGTTTGGATGAAAATTGAAACTAATGCCAATGGAAAGAAAACAAACATTTTTTTCTGATCATTGCTACTGCCACTAATACTAACAGACATCTGCTGACAACCTGTACCCTTAAATTCTCTGATATCATGTCCCTTTGCAATTTGCAACTCGCTTCACTTCAGGAAATGAAAATATTTTAAGTATGACTCCAGTTATCACACCTACATACTTCAAAAGGGGTGAATTGAGATATAAAACTCCAAGGGTTTGGATCGTATCACTGGGTAATATAACATTAGTTGCATAGATATATATGCTTGTTTCATGATTATCGTTTTTCAATGCATACAAATCTTGATATTTTCAAACAATTATCAACTAACCAATCAAGCACTTACAAAACCAACTTACATTCTGCTTCTCTGTTAAATGAAGATCATATCAGTAGAAGAAGTAGCCAGTAGTCCTTATATTTAGTGATATATTAGATAATGAACAAATGAAAATCTGATAAGTCGACCATTCTGTGACTACTGATAATCAATTTACCGCTATGCAACGGAATTTTGTTGCTTTCAACTTCGTTTTTCCAGTG
>JAQIXX010005961.1:0-13007 GCA_034700605.1 Willowsia nigromaculata
ACGGTTTTTACTACTAAAAAGTCATGAATCTTACATTTAAAATACATTTGCAAATGACTAAATCAAGGCGTGGAATGTACAACAAAGAAACATCCAGATTGTTAAAAATGTTACAGTAAACACTGATAATAATACAACAATGTACGTTTAAAAATTAGTGTTTCTTTCAACAAAATACACAATCACCTACCTACCATTGGTGTAATTACTTAAGCTATTTTCCATTCATCTATCACTCATACTCGAAATTCAAAAACACTCTGGTGAATCTTGAGTTACCACTCATACCACACATAAATTTACATCGCATAGGTATACATACTTTAGGATAGCATAAACCAATGTGAAGTTTGTTTAAGATCCATTTTACTTAATCACAAAACTAATATTGACTACCTTTTTACATTTGTTGAAATATCAATTTTACTAATCATTTAAAAACGTAACATGGTCATTATGATATCGTAGAAATTGCTTACATTAGATACAGCATACATTGCGGTAATATGTACATATTTTTTACAATAAAAATACATAATACAATGAAATATCACTTTGGAATCCCCTCTTATGTCATTTTTGTATTAAATGAAACGCATGCAGGAAATCCTACTTATTAATCCTAACACGTGCAACAAACAAAAAATAACAACTCTCAGTTTTTCCTTAATCGTAATTCTTTGGCAGTTTCGCTGGAGACAAAGCGCTACAGCGTCAAAAAATTGTTTTGATGCAGCAGTATACCAACTGATGTGAGTGTCATGATCATCCAGCCGACATCTTCAAACTGTGTTGAACTTGCGGTGGCCTCTCCTGCAATTTTTCTACCTTGAGATCCATGAACGTGTCCCTTTTTACTGTGATCATGGTCATGATGTTTGTGGTCAAGATCGTTGTCACCAGGGCTACCCTCTGGTTCTGCTTCGGCTTCTGGCTCTGGCTCTGCGGCGGCACCTTCACTCTTTTCAGTTGCCTTTACATCCGCCACAGGTTCATCTTAATCTTCTGTTTTACCATTAAGATATTAAAATCACATATTTTATCATTTCATGACCTAGAATATAACATTTAAGTTGAAGCGTCATCGCGTCATAATATCATGTTGTAATTTTTTACATGTCCCCAAAACTCAAGCAACACTATTTGTTATTGTTATGATCATTTTTATCCTGCACAAGTTTATATTACAAAAGTTTAATTCATTGTCAATGCGAAATCTATTGCAATCACCCCGACAACACGAAAAGAACATTCCACATGTCAACTCCCTTTCGTAACTATTGTTAAATCATTAAATTTGCAATCGCAATCCATATGAAATATATTTCCCACTAATAATAAAATGACCATTACAGGCTTGGCAAGTTTGCTCACAGCCATCGGCTAATATACCTCGTTTGCAAATTTTATAAATTGCAACACACAAATGCATATTGAATGGTGTAACCAGAACCACCTCCCCTAGAGTAATGTCAAGGTACAGACTTTTTATGTTCATCTTTAAAATTTCAATGGTAAACTATTTACACATCACTGAAGACATTGTTGCCATTATAGCTGTAGTGTGAGCATTATTCGATTAAAAATTACTATAAACATTGCTTGCAACATCCTTCTTTTTCAAAATAAAAATTCTTATTGCATAAAAAATGTCATAATCATCTTCATCAAGTTCAATCGAATGTAGACATTGTTGTGGATGCCAAGAGACCATCATACCAGTTATGGATGGGGTAAATTAGAGCCATATTGTCCTATGCATGCTATTTTGAGAGGTTTCAAAAACCTGTTGGTGAGCTTTAATCTTTCAAAAATTTCACATAAAAATCGTTCAGACTCCCTGAATTGATGGCTATTATTAATGAAAAATATGCACATATCGCCAGTATATAATTTTCATGATGCGGGATGCACAATCTGAAGACGAAGTAATATAAGCAAATCAACATGATGTGCAAAAACTAGTGAAGTACATGTGTACACAATTGACAAGAAACGTCTTTAGCGCTGACGCTATCATTGGAAAGGTATGCATTTTGCCAGTCTGGACTTCATAGTCTTGTGACGCAAAATCTTCTCAATTTGTGTTTGCGTGTTGATGTGTCATAACATGTGCTCTATTATCTTTGAACTTCAAAACTGAAAATTGCACAAGTTTCCACTTCTAACTACTTAACCCTGAAAACAACTAATATATTATGTGAAGACACCACCTTGAAAATAGGCTTTCACAACCAAACAAATCAAGTAGTGTTTAAAAGCTTACATTCCATCATTATTTTGATTTTGACTTTTATAGTTGAGCATAATGTGGTGAAATTGAAATTGCACTTCTTATCTTATTAAAGACGTAATTATGCAAGAGAGCGTCTTAAATTGTAAAATACAGTCATAAAACTAACTTGTGTTCACATCTCTTTCCCAGTCAACAAATTTATCAACTTACCATCTTTCTCGCTTTCTGTTTCATTAAGCAGCTTCATTTCTTCCTTCACCTTTTCAACCACGCTGTCTGGAATGATCATGGACTGAAATCATGGAAAATAATAGAATTTTTTAGCAATGTGTGTGAGAAAAAACAAGAATAGATACATCATATTTAACGTTTCATCTTTCCAACTGGATATTCCAGTTTTAGAAGGAATACCCGTCTTGAAGTTTGAATGTAGCACAAGAAATTATGCTCTCATTTTTAAACACTAGTTTTAACTATGGTTTGTAAAACATTTGATTTGTTTCCAACCTGAGCGTTTAACTTTAGTAAGTACGAAATAATACAAAACATTCCAAGTCATAACGTCATGATTTTAATGTAGCATTTATCATAAATGCAGCACAAAAATTGGCTATTTTAAGGCTGAGAAAATGAGTGCAGTCAGTGTAAAGTGCAAGCCACAAATTAGCGTTTTCATGTTGAACAGATAGCTACACCCTTTCAAGCATCTCTTTCAAATAAAATCATTTCGCTCCAGTAATTTTCCAACGTATCACTTGACAACAGTGGAAATATCGACCAAGCAAATACTAGCCAATGCTACAAGAAACAGAAATGATTTAATTCTTGCTATCTTATATTCCAAAACACATAAAGCCAAAGTATCCAACTCGTTCCAAACATTTCCAACGCGGCTATATCGTCATCGTCATAGTTCCACTTTTTAGGGCGGATGATGAAAAGTGAGCTCTTGTGGAGCGTGAGAATTATCGTCTTATTAATTTCAACCCATTAAGCAATATAAGTTCTCACAGTTGTAAAACAGGCTGGAACTAAAGTCTCTATACACAGAATATTGTTGCAAAGCACTAAATTGCATTTGCAATGACTCTTTTAACCCTGTACGTCAATCCTCTTCTACTTCCATGTTCCCAAGAACCAATTTCAGTCCTCTGGTTCTTGATCTTGATGTCTCGCAGTCTTTTTTGTTGACCCACTTCTGTATTTGCTTTGCATTCTTCCTTCTTCCTATTTACATTTGCGCATTATTTGACTCGCAGTGTGTACTATTTCCATTTGTCATATTATCGACAGACGTATTTACACACCGCGTATTATGAAATGCATTAGTAATTACGCTACTGCTTGTGCTTTTACTTACCCGATAAGTGTTGAAGACGGGGAAAATCATGAAGGAAGTGTTCTTGAAGTATTCCACGTTATGAAGCGGCCTCAGCTTAATGTTAAATTGAAACTTTCTTGTTGCTCCAAGGATCTTTCCAGTTTTCTGTTGATGTTTGTCGGTGGCAGCAAAACATGCAAGAACAACAAATAGTAGAGAGTGTCATGTCATTTTATTTAACAACCAAGAATTATTAACACAGCACACTAAATACTCCAGAAGATCACTTGTGTTCATAATGAAAGCGGTGGTGTTGACTGCTACTATACTTTACACTTTACTACAAAACTGCTACATAATTACAGGCTGAAAGGAGAGACATGAAATGAAAGCAAAATGTCCCGTAGAGCGAGTAAAGAGGCTATACATAATCGTTTTCTTTCTGAGAACCCTGGTGTGGAGAAAGTGTCATATTATTTTCAAATCAGAGACACATACATGCATATGCAGGCATTCCTTTCAGTATAATGAAGAGGCTGATGATAATGTGACACATAAAAACGAATTTAATTACACCAACAACGAAGGAGACAGCAGAGAAGTGAAAATGATGATGAAGAAGATGTAGAAACTAGGCAGCGCAGTGTAGCGTGAGTAGTAGTTCGGTTACTACGTTCTAGGAATATTAAATTAAACCTCTTCTCCTCCAGCTCCTCTTTCTCTATCTCTCCGTCTCTCTTTCCGGCATAGCCCCGACAGATTCAATCTACTTCCTTTTCACCATGTTCATTTTATTTGAGTCAACAGCACCGTCGTCATGTCTTCAACATGACCACTTTCTCCAACTCATTATTGTTTTCTTGTAAGTGTAACTATGTATCAGTTTTAGATGTGTATAAGTTAAGTAGTCAGTTTTCATTACATCACTCTTACATGTGTACGTATATATTTTTCCCTGTTGGTTAAATGTTATATTCAAAAGCGCATGTAGTATCAATTTTGTGTCTTGCTTACAGGTTCAATTAGGAACTCGGTCTCATGCTTGTCCTTGTCCGGCTTGAGCCCATCCACTTTACTAAGGTATTCGCTGTCAGCGTGTAGAAAGTGTGGATAGGAAACGAGAAGGGGCGAATCTGTAAAAAGCCACAACATAAATAAAAAAATTAATCCATCATATTGAAACCCAAAGTTTTACAATTACACAATGTTATACAATTCAATAGATGTAAAGATAGATATAATATAAATAAATATAGATATATAGTCAAAATAACTCTGGCTTAATTGTCAAACAGAGCCCTCAAAATATTTCACATAACGTTAGTCTACTAAATTTTTATTTTTTGATCTTCTTTCAAGCAGGGAGACACTGCATTTTTTCTTGTATGCATAAAAAAATGGCACAAAGCATTTCTGTGTGCATTGCCATCTTGACGTTGCGTTGTCGTTAGATCGAAAGGTCTAACATCTTCGATTCATCACAATAATTATCATTTCCATTATTGTAGACATTTCCAAGACAAAGAAAAGCATTGGTAGAATGCAAAAACCAACCTTTGAACTTCAAATTGAATGGGAGTTTTCCATCGTTTTATTTACTTTGCTTGAGTCGACAAGGTGTTTTGTGATGCGGGGACGTTGTTAGTAGGAGTGTTACGCAACAATGAAATACAAACTAAATGTGTACGCCTTAAGTATATTCTTGTACACACCTACACAGGCATTTGTAATAATGTGATTTTTAGAGCGTTAAATGGCAAACATTGGTCAAACCTAGCTGTGACTATTGACTGAAGACTTCAATAACAAAATGTTTTGTTTGTTCCCTTATTTTATAATTTAATTGTAACGCGTAACACGCATAAATATAGAGCTCAAGAGATGCCTAATAGTGCATGCAGTGCATTATAATCTCCACTCATTACACTATTATGCTCCACATCACATAACTACTGTTGCTACAGTGAGTAATTTATTTGGTCAACATTTTTATCTCTATTCATGATTATTCATTCATTTCGTCGCACCTGACGTAAAACGTTTACTCATGTCTATGCAAAGAAATTGACATCCGAGTCTCAACGCTTGCTCCAAATATGTACTAAAATTTTCGAAACAAACTGCAAAAGTGCAAAATAGATGAGGGAGCACTCGGAGTTGAACCAAGGACCTATCGATCTGCAGTCGATTGCTCTGCTACTGAGCTATACTCCCAACTTGATGTAATGCAGCGTTTTTTCACTACCAACCTGTTTATGTGTTTAAACAACATCATAAATTGCAACAAACATTGATAGATTTTCTTTTACGCTTTACAATGAATGACGCTTAAAGCACCAACGTGCAACATTGATTTTGGAACGTTTTTGTGAGGTGTATGTGGGTGGGATTGGGATAATGCACTTTGATTGTTGTTTGCAAAGGAAGATATGCAACTATTTAATATGTACATGCTAACTAAAAAAGTTGCAATGTGCTAACTATTGCTCTACAGTGTGTAGAAGATGAAACAATAATTATCGCAAAATGTTAATACTAATTGACATGTGCATGTACTCATAGAGGTGGTAATATTGTTAAAATTTGCATGATTAACATTTTGTTTGAAAATGCATCAACACCTTCATATAATTTGCTTATTGACAAGAATGTTCGTCCACATTTTCTAAGCCAAATAACATGCACCGTTTTCCAACATTTTTTCGATTGTGTAGAATGGACCTTGATATTGAATAGTCTCAGTCAGAATTTAGAGCAGCATACATATTTATAATTATTTCAGCAAACGATGCATGTCGTGATTTTTTGTCATGGTAATGCATATTTTCTGTTTGGCAAAAAAATAACTTTTAGTCGCCAGCATTTCATCGAACGGTAGTAAAGGATTTTTTAACGTATGGAGTAAAACAATAATAATATTATGCACTCCTCATGCTGTCTTGTAGACAATTTTTCCATGTGCTACACAACCCATGGCCAATGAGTAATGCATATCCTTCTTAAAAATTTGTCAAAGATACATTATTGAGCGATGCGATTCTCGGTACTTCAAAATTCGTAATTTAATTTTACATGCATTAGACAACAAACGTCAAACAGCGTTTGCCTAGAGGTTCTAAAAATAATCTCTGTTCAGTCAGTTGAGTCAGAGTGCAGCCTAAATAACTAATTACCCTATTTTCATCAACAATCATCGTTTTCTCAAAATTTATGATATCCACGGTTTTACACATGCCTGTTGTATTTTACAGATTCGTAAAACAACAATAAAAACTACCCAACATGTTGTAGACATTCTACTTTACATTGCCTCTTCATAAAAAGTCACTGGCTACTGTTTTAATGTTAAAACATCTCATCGTCTCCTTCTTGCGGAAAAATCATTTGCGTAAAGTCTCAGAATTGGAAGTCACTTGGAGGGGGATTCACAGTAACAAATTTTCGATGCCTCTTTTTTGTGTAACAAAGTTAATTTTTCAGTAAAGACATCCAAACCTAGATTATATACTTTATGAAGACCTTCTCACATGTTACAGAGTACAGTACGTATCATGCCACACACACAATCACGCCCTTAAAATACAGTGCAATTTTTTAATTGCGTGTCGTGCGCTCGTGGGTCCATTACATGATCATTTCTTATGGTGAAACATGCACAGGAGAGGGCAGTTTAGTTAATCATTTCATTTTCGAATCTTCCCATACATACATATCTACCCTTTTATATAGTACACTTTAAATTTTTTTCTACGTGCATAGTAATGAGTAAGGCTTATAAACTTGAGGGGAGGACACATTTTATTGTTTGAAGATCGTCATTTTTTCTTTGGTGAATCGCGAACATGCAAATATTTCGATGCATATAGCATACATATGTACCCTTGTCTACATACAAAAATGAACATGTATTTTTATGTTTGATAACTTTTGAGTTCACGTACTCAACCTTGCTGTTTTAACATTTAAATTCTGTTGAGATGATTGAAAGGAAGAATTACGTAACCGCCTTTTTAACGATTCTTGAAGATGTAGTAGGGCACTTTTCTTGTATTGGCATCAGGTTATGGTTTAGCCCCTTCAATTTCATATTAAATAATAACCATCATCAGTATTTAATACTTTGCAAATTACATTTGAAGGGCTACATGAAATTTTAAGCCCTTATAATTGTAGTCTCAATTCAATTAAATTGCTTAGTTCGGCTTGTTCTCCCTAATTATTTGAAACCTAATTGGGCTCTTGAAGATAAAGTAAATTATACCTTAATAAACATCCTAAATTTTATATAAGGGTAAGGGTGTACACACTACTATAGCACACTCTTGACTCATGAAACATAATATAATAATATTGATGTGAGGATGATGAATGGATTAGGCTGATTCCTTACTCCGCGAAACACAAAAGAGCTTCAAAGGATTTAACCTTGAATTTTTTAATAGTTGTGACGACTAGCAAGGGTCACTCAAATGACTCCTACTCCAATGTATTGTAATTGTTACAAGTAAATACTTAGATGGTGTTATGCCATTATATCTGACGTCGAGTTACATTACAAAAGGAGAATATGATGGAACGCACACCTATAATTTGTTACGGAACAGCTAAATTGGCTAAATAAGAGAAATCCTACCTTGTTTACAGGAAGCATAGTCAATGAATCCCTTTTTGAGACATCCCTCAAACTCATTCGTTTCTGACGGGACAATCGGCTTGGAGCAGAAGCACTTCAAGTCTCTGTTCACCCTTGGATCCTGAAGCATTTCCTCCGAGAATGTGAATCTCTCCACTGGAATTCCTTTGTACACCTTTTTCCCCTTGAACGTGAGATAGACGGAGCGACACAACTCGGGATAGAAAATCTTCAGAGTTGAGTTCTCACTCACACCAGGACGGAAGAAGTATCCGTCAGTGCCTTCAATCTTGTTACAGAAATCCCCTCCCCAATACTCCAACTGACTTTTTCCGTTGAAGGTGAGAATGTCTCCGATTTTTGGACCGGAAGAGCGCACTGTGTACGTTCCTTCATAGCTTCCATTTTTCTGCAAGAAAGTATATCACGTTTAAGCATACATATTTTTGACTTTATGTCATGTCCCCCACTTATTTTCACATCTACTCTGTAAAAGCTTACGCCTTTTAACAAAGCAAACAATCCGCCGGCGAATTCAGGTGGCACATTTCCTTGCAGTACATCTTCCAAAATCTCTGTGTAAATTGAGACATTCATTCCATGGTAGATTACATCACCAACGGCTTCATTCTTCCGCACCAGAGTATCCCCTTTCTCCAGAAGCTCTTCCACCAGAATGTTGTTAAAAGCTGTTGGTAAATTCTTCAAGGACAGCTTGTTTGCTAAAATCTACAATAAAAGCATAACAAAATATACATAATAAGTAGTGTGGCAGTTGCAACATTAATTTACCAACCTAATCCTCTTAACAGCACAAGTTTTTAGGGAGATATCGCAAAACAACTTGGACCAATTAAATGTGATCCATTGTTTGCTTTTCATTTTACTTAGTACAAAGCTACTGCAAAACTAAAAAGGTTAAGCCGATTAAACAAAAAACTCTCCCAGCAATTCAACTTCAAACTGTCTGCATTTTTTCCCCATTTGACATTCAGCATTCAAAGAGAAACAAAAGTGAGCAAGGTTACACATTAAACGAAAATGTGGGCAATTCAACTGTCTCATAAACGATACGCGTGAACGCTGAGCGTGACAGTAATTCTAACAAAACTTTTTTCTGTTTACAAATTAACAAATCTTCAATGCTAAATAGTTAATTCTTTTTTCCCAACATTTAACAATGTGATTTTTCAAGTTTGCATGCAATAGGGTTTTTTTCGTTTTTGTAAAACAAACATTCATACAACACAATGACTTACCAGCATAGGTATATTGATGACATTGAACTTATCAGTCTCTGAGTGGCCTTCAGAAAGTTCTGGCATGAATTCCCAATACCTGTCCTCTGTGTACTTGAGGACAGAGTCGGAAACTTTCTCGACATCGGATTTCCTTCTTGTCTCCCTGTAAACATTCGAAAAACGTGTTACGTCAGATTACTGAGAAAATAAACAATAATTATTTTCATTTCGTTCATTATTTTTTCGTTGTACAGACATAAGTGAAACTTAGCAGACAGACAATTGAGACAATGAAGCAATAAATCAGCATGATTGACGGTTCGGGACAAAGTTTATTATTTTCCAGGAAAATTACTCTTCCAGAATTAAAAACAAAACAACGCATTTTATGTCTTATTTATTTTTTAAACTCATGTAGCATAATATTTCTTAATGCTTAACCCAATTGCCCAATAATACGTAGTTTATATGATGTGCAATTAGGGAGGTTTTGAGTTTACTTATTGTTTTTTATTAAAAAGCACCGAAAGGGTTAATTTACTACCTGGATACATTTTTGAATCTATTATTTGTTTCGAAATTTTCCTCACACAGCCTTACTCATATTTCTTTTCATTTTCTCCGTCATAGCCATCACTACACGATAGAGCCTCATAAATAAAATCTTTCATACGATTTCCCTGTAATTTTTCTCCGTCAGTAAATAATAGCTGCTGGGCTGGTTAAATGAGTTAGGTAAGTGTCCGTTAGATCATCGTGTAAATAAGGTGCTGTGTTGCCGCATTCGTCGGCAAATACAGAAATTATTAATTCTACTGTAAACCATCAGGATGTGCATTTCTGGCAATCCTTTCCCCTTCCTTCCTTACTCTTCGCAAATCATGCAATATTTCTTTAGGCATAATTGCTAACCTTGAAAAGTTATATTTTTTTGCTCCTTTTGTGCATTGCAGACATGATTAATGTAATGAGGGCAGGGGTGCGCAATAATAAGAAGTTACCAGATTGTGTTTTGTACTGTTGTTATGCAATGCAACTGAGAAAACCAGAAAGGATGGAACAAGGAACACGAAAGATGATGACTGCTGCAGATCGCATTGCCTTATAGAATTTATCATCTTTAACGCATCATCTCACCTTTCTTTTCAAGGGTAAATTCATATTGAGTAACCTTTTAAATAAAAATTACATCTACCTAAGTGATAATAATAATAATCCACAGTCCATCACCTATGTAAGCTGATCTGTTCATATATTAATATTATAAATTACAATGATCAGTACTAAAAGTAATCGCTCGTGCCATGATGATGCAATTCTAGTTAGGTTACCCATGTACAAGTTTGCTATAAAATGAACTACGAAAAGCTTCACTGCTAGCGTTTTTATTTCATATAATATTAGACAACTTGAACAGGAAACCAACAAAATTGATGCACAACTAGATATTTTTGGTAGTAATTCTTGACACAGATAATTTGAGGACGATGTGTGGATTCTATGCAATCCTTTAAACTACTTTATTAGCTATGAATGGTTTTAGGGAAGTGAAAAGGTCAATGTGTTGTAAGGAATGATTGGATTGTTGAATCAAAGGGATAATTAAGGAATGTTCTATTAAAAATTTGTAAACAAGGGAGATAAGTGCAAGAAACTCCTTTATGGGACAAGGGATAGTGCTTTATGTTAATTTTGGTTACGTACCGGCATTTGTCAATGTGAAATTACTGATTTTTATGACTTTGTTAAGTAATGCACGGATCTGACCGACACGAGTTCTTGAAATGACAAGTCACTTGTTTAAATGTGACATTGGATATACATTGCAATGCCATACCATGCTACAATTTTTTAACAAAAAAATAATGTTTTTTGTCGTTTTTTTTTAAATTTTTGCTTTATAAGCGCTTCTATATATTTTTCAATTATTTTAAACAACAATAAATGTGCATCCTTCAAATTCTCTAAAAAAAGGAAGTGTAAATACAAACAGGTAACAATAGACTACATGGACAACATTCATTCACCAGCATGTCATTGTTTTATCTATGCATAATACGCAGTATAGTTTCTTACACGTGATTACACACTGATTGCGCGCATCAAACTATTCCTAGACATTTAAAAGTCATCAGCTAATCCGAAGTCGTGTCTGCAGGACTGGTATTAAATTATCTACTTACATGATCTTTCTCGGTGATTCAATCAAGATGAAATATTATTTATACATTTAGATGTCAATCAATATGTGATTTTAGCGGTTGTATAACGATGTCTCTTTTCATGAAACCATTCTTAAGAATAATAATGAAACTTTCATTAATGATTACAGAATTACCGTGTGTAAATAAATAGTTATCTAAATTCGGAGCGAAATCATGAGGTTCCTCGCAAAATTTGTCTGATTTTCTTTTAACAAAAATGTATGCGGTAAAACAATTCAAATTTTCCATCAAACAATATAAACTGAAATTTCTACCGCAAGTTTCATATAATATTAGCATTTTGCCACAAGTTTCTAACTGAAAATGAACGAATAAAATATAGCAGTAGTAAACTTAATAGTATAGTAATTCAAAAAACCACACACATTTGACATTCGATTCGTAAAAGGTAACAAAAAACTAGCAGTGCATTTATTGCATTGCGCTGCACTTTCCTGATTCAGAGTTCAGTTGTTTCAGAGTGAAATGTGCTAATCTTTTTTGTACAAAAAAACAATTGACACTGACTACACAATCGCAGAATACAAAATTGCATTGTTGAGGCTAAGCTAAAATAAAGCAAAAAGATCTCAATGAAGAACGTGACAATGAAAATTTATTGCATTTGTGTCTTCATCTTAGTTGTATTATCATCGCTTGTTTTTTTAAACTTTTCATAAAATTTTGAATTATATAATCTTCCATTTAACAAAAAGAGTATCACTGTCATTTTCTTCTCCTCGCGTTTCGCTTTATAATATCTCATTATTTTCATCTATAATCTCAGCTCAGAGATGATGTGATGAGAGCATTGCCGTCACTTCTCTAGCAACAGAAAGAACAAGGATACAATTGATACAAAACTTCGTCATGCTCATTCCTCGTCATTGGCGTGGACACAGACTGATGAACACGCATAGGTAATCATATTTGAGTTTCAATACTAATTCAAACGATTGTAGCACACAAGCTCAAATGAAAAGAAGCCCTGGTTGAAAATAATGGAGGATTACGAAAAAATCTATAACAGTTTTGCTCTATAGAGCTTCTTTTATAATAGTACAATGTAAATAAGGAAATGTAGGTTAAAATCCTTTGACGGTGCTAATAAGGGATGCCATGCAACGGTTGCAAATATTGAAAAGGTAAACTCCATCGTATTTGCTTGCCTTCTAGCAGCACTGGCAGTAGTAAAATTTCTTTAGATGATCATTATGAGCTGGGTAATGAGCCTAAATTATCATCTCTCACTTTATAAAACCATTTGCGCATGTCTACATGCATAAAAGACTGCAAGCGACGACACAAATGACATTATATCATCGATCGTCATCTGCTCAGTTTAGTTTTGGTCTTACCAAATCAACATTAT
>JAQIXX010005962.1:0-13004 GCA_034700605.1 Willowsia nigromaculata
AAGCGATGAGATAAGCCAATGTCTCCGTGTCGTCCCTTCCACTTGCATGGATTCTAATGTGAGTACTGCGTGACATAAATCTCAGCGTCCATGTACATTGTCGTAAGCCCGAAATCAATCAAATAGACGATTCCAGAATTCGCTCCAGTCCCATTGAGAATATTGTCAGGTTTGAGGTCACCCTCATACATACATTCCTGTGTCATAAAGATTTTGTAATCTGGGAAGAAATTAATCTACTACGATTAAAAGGAAAGATTGTTTCTTGAACACTTGATAGAATGATGTTCCAAATTGTCCCATGACCAGATAAACATTTAAATTTCCCCTTGGAAAATGTTCCACGCAATGACTCCGGAAAATCCTGTAAGGCCATTGAGATGAAGTAGAACGTTGTCTTCAATCTCCAACTCAGAAGCAGTGGTGGCGACAGAATTTGAGTACGGGAACGGTTTCAGACACTGCTGAGGATTCACTGGTTTTTGAACGAGCCAGTGGAATAGGGAGAAGAGACTGGAAGCTGACGTCTTAATGGCAACGGGTTTACAGAAATTCCGGACGTCATCAGCAGCGAGATCCTTCCAAATCCTCCTTCTCCGAGCGATTTTCTAATAAAGTATCTTCGCGAGAACATCATTTAAATCTTACATGTCATTAAGAAGTCAGTATATAATCATGAATGATTTGTCGTTCGGTACATTCTATGGTGCACTCGGAATATTTTTCATATTACTTGTCACAGGAAATTCATCTTTGAGTATTGGTAACCAGGTATTTCTTCGAAACTCTCGTTTAATCCCCTACACAAAACGATAGTTCCAGCGACTTGCTCCTTAACTTTTGAACGACGAATTGAAAGTAAAAAATTCAAGCAATCATTTATGTAGTTTCAAAAAGGCAATTCACTAGTTTCTGATTTCGGTAGAGATAAGCTAAAATCCAAATTTAATTGGAGAGTTAATTTACCAGTTGATCGCCAGGCTGAGATACCTTAAATTTTCAGGCGAAAAATTGGAGAAACTATACGCATCTCTTATTTTTTATTTCCCATTTAATTTTACACTCCAGCTCTTTTTCGCTCAACTGACTTAAAGCTTTATGCTATCATTCCCGCAAGTTGAAAAATATAAACCCAAGAAATAAGAAGGTAGTTACGTAATAAATTCGTGCAAATGAGTTTGTTTGCTGCATCAGCAATCAATTGTATCATCATACATCAGGCATTTGCATCTTACAAATTTGGTGTTTAATTATCTACGTCAACGGCTGAGATGTGTAAGCCTCAATCAGTCAAGATAATTGAAGTCCACTACAACCATTGTGGTGACATATCTAAAAACTGTGTGCGTTACTTTTTGAAGCTCTAATCGGAGGAAATATAGAATTTACAACGCATATGGTACATAAAGTACTTGATTTCAATGTTCACGTTCGCCTATTGTTATGTACGACATAATGTTCCGAGAATGGAAGCCACAAATAGCTACTTACAAAACTCCGTAGACAAGGCATACATACATGTGCATCCAATAATAATCTAGTACCTAACGATTTAAGACAAATAATTCAACATTTCAGCTTCACCATCTTGTTGTATATAAAAGGTCTTGAGTTAAATGGCTTGCGTGCATAAACTCATGTGAAACCTCAGGCTTGAAAAAATTTGGAAGCTTTAGGTACCTCCTTCAATTACTTGTGCACGACACGCTCTACCATACCACAAACCTTAACATTAGATAACGACGTACGTGTAGGATTCGCTTCATTATTGTTTAGGTACTCTAGAGTTCAAGTTCAATTTTTAGAGACTAAGCCTTGTTAAAAGGGATAAAGCAGCTTTAGGCATACAAGTTAATCTTAAAATCTCCTGTTATTTAACTCTCTGTGTTTAAAGTTGCAGTTGTTTAAGTAAGGACTTTTTTCCCTTGGTCAAAAATTTTGCCAGAAATCCTATAAGCAAATCAAAATTTTCGAAATAAAATCGAATCCAGAGATTTTAAGTCATAATGCCATACAAACGGCACAAGTGTAATATTTGCGACAAAACGTTTTCCAGAAACGAACACTTGAGCATGCACATGCGAGTGCATACGGGAGAAAGACCTTTCAAGTGTGGAGTGTGTCAGAAGAGTTTCAAAACTGAAAATGCATTAGCTGTTCACAAACGAATCCACACTGGAGACAAACCTCACGTTTGCATCGTATGCCAAAAAGCGTTCACCCAATCCGGAGTCCTTCAAAGACATCAATTAATTCATACAGGACAAAAGAATTTCAAATGTGACATTTGCGAGAAAAGATTTACCGAGAAAGGTACGTTGACAAAACACTTACTGGTGCATACTGGTGAGAAACCGTACTCATGCGAGATATGCCATTTATCATTTGCACGACTGAACAATTGGAAAAGTCACCAAGAAAGACATTCTGGCGAACAACGCCATCAATGTGACACCTGCAGCAAACAATTTAAAACTAGCAATGGTCTAAAATCACATATACACAAACATTCAGATCGATACAAATGTGAAGTGTGTGGTCAGCGATGCCAAGGCAAGACAAATTTACGTCGGCATAGGAGAACGCATACTGGCGAACGACCTTTCCCATGCAGTTTATGTGAGAAGACGTTTGCCACCACATTTCAGCGGGACATTCATATTGGCGGGCACTTGGGTGAACAGCCAGAGAAATGTATGATTTGTAACAAGCGTTTTTCACAAAAAAGAGGTCTACAAGAGCATTTGCGGAAACATTTTGGTATGTTAAAGTTAACTAAAAATTCAAACTCTTTAAATTTGGGCAATTAGGTTTTGTATTGTAAAAAATATTAACGTTTCTTCTGTTATAACTTAGGACAATCCGAGTGCCTGTTTTGCTCCAAAGTGATGCCAGATGACATTATGGAAAGACATGTTGGAAGTCACACAGGAGAGGTTTTGCTTTGAGTACTGTTGAAACTTTCATGGTCACACGGACACAACCCGAATCCTCATTCACGACTCAGATACATTTCTTAAAATTAAAATTACCAGTTATGTTGCGATATTGCTATGGAAGTTCATCTTTGCTAGTGGAGTTTAAAATTATTATCCCTTTGTTCTGTCCTCAACAAAATATACGGATATTCAAGTTTAGTTAAGGGAGTATAGTTTCTTATGAATATATGATTCTTAAATACTGGTAGTAAATGACTAATATGTAAATCTCCAATATAGTTTACATTGAGGTAATGCTATTTTAGTTGGAAATCAAATAAATTCCAATCAGATAAATTCCACTATGCAATATTTTATGACTTAACAAAATGTAAAGTCCAAATGAATTGCTGAATTGGAAGATTGGTAGTTTGAAATCAAAGCTTTTATATATAATTTTAATTATAAAGAATAAGATAATTTTTTTAAATTAATTAGGTTTCGCCAAGTGCTGCAAAATTTCTTGTCAGTGACAGTGCTACGAGCATTTGTAAAATAAAACACGCATTTGGTTGTTTACGGCTTTTAAAGGTAAACTTGGAACGATAGTGAACTATTCTACATGTAATGTAAGTTGATAAATGCAAGCAGAAGTTTTTCAAGTCATTCAATATAAATATCTGATGATACTGGCTTCTTAATTGCTTCATATTTCAAATGTGGGAATAGTTCCAAAATTTGTCCTTTCGGTTGTGCAATTCCCAAACCTGTCCCATTTACTGGTGTAGTACCCAATTTGGTCGACAGTATGCCATAATAATTACAGCGTTTTGGGGTTGTGAATACGCAGGTTTACAAAACATTCAAATATTAGTGCGTTTAAAAATGTAATTTTACTATATAGATCAACGCATCATCTTTTGTTTAGCCACAAAAATGGCCTTTTCTAATTTGAAGCTTGAATTCTAAGAAAATACGGAAACTCACATTCTTCTAAGATCTTACGCATTACAAGCAGAGGGCATGACGAGAAAAATTCAGAGCAACTCATTTGAGAGTTCATGTTTGTTTTTTCTGTACCATGTACTATACAGCTGGAAAACCTGATTGAAAAAATTAAAAATACACATCTAACGCCGCATATTACCCAAAAAGGGCAGCAAATAACTGCGTTTTAGTTAAAGTATATTTTCTATCTCATGATGAAATTTTCATCCTTTTTGTTTGGTGTATGCTACGTGCAGGACCATAAAAAATTAACCACAAAATTAAAACCTTCAGGTACCTGTTTACATTCCAAGCATGCAATACGCAACACTACAGCAGAAAATGACAACAACCGGCTACATACATACACTTCTGATTTTAAGGGTCTCAAGTTGAGTCTAGTGTCTATGAAGCCTACTTGTATTTGCATGCCTTCTTGTTCTTACTGAAATACGGACAACAAAAAAGGCTTTGAGCATTCCGACTGAAAATTTTTATCAGTAAGCTTAACATTTACAGTTTGCATTTCACTGCTAGCGGGTCGTGAAATAATAGCTCCAAATTCGTGTTCACAATTCAGAAAAATACCTTCTTAGAAAAATATCTACGCCAGATATATTTTGTCGTTTTTTGAAAAGCAATTCAACGATGCTCGCGTTATTAAATTTATATTATTGTGAGCATTTTATGTTTGTAGCCAAAATAGTTATCCGATCCTTGTGAAGTGAATTGGGGATTCGGCCAACCTTAATCAACACCATTAATATTGAGTCAGTATGCCAAACAAATGAAGGAAGTGCAATATTTGCGACAAAGTACTGGCAAATGAAAAAGGTTTAATTGAGCACACACGATCGCATACGGGAGAGAGGCCTTACAAGTGTCAAGTTTGCCAAAAGGATTTCAAACGCAGGAGCGAACGAAGTATTCATAACCGAAGCCATACTGGGGACAAACCCTTCGTTTGCAACATTTGCCAGAAGGCATTCAGTAAATCCGGAAGCCTTAAACAACATCAAGTTATTCATACTAAGGAAAAGAATTTTGAGTGTGACATTTGCGAGAAAAGATTCTCCTTGAAAAGTAATTTGACAAGGCATTTAAAGGTGCACACTGGTGAGAAACCTTACTCATGCGACAAATGCCATTCTACTTTCGCACAAAAGTACGTATTAAAATACCACCAACAAACACATTCTGAAGTCAGACGTTACCAATGTGACATCTGTGAAAAGCAATTTAAAACATGACACTACCTATATGTACATAAACAATTACATACCGACAAATATAAATGTGAGGTTTGTGGTCATCGCTCTAACTGCAAGATGCGCCTATAAGAACATCAGAGAACACACACGGGTGAACAGCCTTTTCAGTGCAACTTGTGCAAAAGAAAATTTACTATGAAATCGCACCGAGACCGGCACATTCGATCTCACTTGGGTGAGCAGATAGAAAAATGCTTGATTCGTAACAAACGGTTTAACGATAAATGTGAGCTTCGTAAACATACGCGAAAACATTCTGGTGAGTTTCTCAATGTAACAAGATTATAGTTATATTTGACGTTTAGGTTTTTTGTGAAAAACTTACTTTAAATATTTTCTTACTTAATTAGAACAATCCGAATGCTTGTTTTGCTGTCAGCCGATGCCAGAAACCATGATGGAAGCACATATTCGAAGCCATATTGGAGAGCTTTAGTAAAGTGCTGATTGTTTGCAGAACCTTAGGAATTAAAAACATGTACTCATCGATGTAATGCTAATTCTCAGCCAATACGCAGATTCAAATCTAATTGATCCTTTGAGATTTTATGTGCAATTTTGTTAAGAATGGAACTTATATGGTTGCAGTTAGCTTCACATTTTTATACAAACTTTGTACTCTCCATATCAAATTGATTTTTTTTTCTTTTTTTTTCCTCATTATTTTTTTTGCTAAGAATTTTTACTTATTTGGAATATTGATAGTTTGTATTTTTAAATATAATTTTAATTGAAGTTTTAAATCATTTTAATTATGACAGTGGTTTAGTACGTAAAACGTAGTAAAACACTAAAGTATAACTATCCGTTAACTCATTTAGTGCTTCTAATAAACTCATTTTCGGGTGCTCTTTCCCGCCGTATTTTGTCTTGTTTGAAAAATGGAATGCATACAAAAATTTTTTGCATTGAATCTGACAAATATTTTTATGCCTTACTCCTAATATGTGAGTTGACTTTTTGGGATGTTAGTAGATCACAAAATTGCCTCCTTTAAAAATTCGTAGAGTTCCATGACAATAATGTGCAGATTAAAACATTTGGTGAATGTCATTACGCTTTAGCTAGATTTATAGTTGCAGGATAAGTAGAAATGGTAAACAGGTCTTGTGTATTATTTCATGAGCTCTGAGCATTAGAATTCTAGATAAATATCCATGGGTGGGATAAATTTAAAAACAGCAAAGACACGAAATTAAGTGGGACGTCTGCAAGCACAGATATTCTCAGCAAACAAGCCTACGATGTTACATGAACAAATATGTGCTGGAAAAGAGTTGGAAAAACTATCCCATCCAAAACATATTCTACAATATTACATAAGCGTTACGTTTGTGTTCGAAATGCATTAAAAATTCTCAGATTTAAAATCAGTAAATGCATTACATTCAACATTTCTGCATCTCAAAACATGGATTTTTTATTTGGTTTGATCTATCTGCGGCTTTATTTCTAAAAACATTGGTAAGCTATGCAACATGAAGCGAGCAAAATGCTTGGTTATGGGAGTGCACGATGTGAAAAATTTATAGCATGCCTTTTTGCAACATATACATATTTGCTTCTTTTCTTGAATGAAATAACATAAGCAGACAACAGACCCTTAAACTGTATACAACTTCCATAAAAATACGTAGCTGTATATGAGTTTTTGAAATACTGAAAACCAGGTATAAGGATTAACAAAAATATTCAGTTCAAATTCATTTTTTAACTTCAAAGCTTGTTGAGGACTATCTATAAATATAACTTTTCCTATCATAAAGTCCATTCCCTAAAAACTTAAAAAAGTATTTAATTCGTTAATTTACATGCATGACTGGTATAACATAGAAAAGCAAAGCAAGTGGGCTTTTAAACTTATTTATTCATTCCTATGTACAATAATATGTGCATCAAACAAAAACTCCATAAACATTCCATTCAAGAAATATACATGCATATGGAACGTAAAGTACCTAAAACCAAACTAGAATTTACTAGAATTTTAGCTTATATAAATGTATCTTTTGCATTTTAACGTTTTCTAGAGTTTACGTGCTTAAGCTTATGTGAAATGTGAGTACCAAATCTGAATGTTATAGGCAATTCTTCATGAGTTATATTGTGATTTACCATCCACTAGGGAAAATACAACAATTTGTTTACATTGCAATGTAATGGGCTTTTCACCCAACATTTTTGTTTAGGGATCACACTTCCCCAGGTGAGCTTTAACAGAATTCTACTTGCAAGAACCTTTGCAATTCTGATCAAGTAAAAAAAATTCTTCAGAAATATCAATTGGAAAAGTTCTGCAGCAAAAAAAATCCCATTTTGTGTTCAATTTCTGCCGAGTCATCTAACTAGGAGTTAGCAATAGTGATGAGACCAATAACAAACATGAGATAAACGGATACATCATACATTAAACAACCTTCTTATAAGTAGTAGCGAGTATGCTAGTTTTTGAATAGCCGTTAACCAATTATAGGGCATGTCCAGGATGTTTTTGAATTCTTTGCATGAGCTGCCCCATGCTGAGCATTCGAGGTATATTGAATTTTACATTTCGAACATTCAAAATTCTCTTGAAACATTATATTTTAAATGTAAGAACTCGGTTGGATAAGTAAGGTATGTCATACCAAAGTAAGGTATGTTAAATGTAGATCAAGTTTCATGCATACACAAGTTTTTTTGCGTTTTCCTGCTATCTTCATAATTTCTGATTAACCTCATCCTAACGTAACGGTGGCACATATTCTGTGCAAATGACGGATAATACGACTTTGTGCTGGGCAGCACGCCCTCATTTATATATGAAAATAAAATTTTGGGTACAATTTGTCAAAAACGATTGCATTCGAAAAATGTCTCATTTTCATATTTTTCGTAACTTGTTGTTATAAGAGATAACGCATAAAATGAAATTTCTTTTAATCCATAAAAAATTAACTATTGGATATTAGTCGCTACAGAAGAAATGTTCACACAGGACAAATTCTGTTGCTCGGAGCAACCCACATTAAGAGACATCAGTAGGTTTTCTGATTTACGTGATGTATTAATGCAACAGTACTACTAAACGAGCAATAATTAGGTGGTTCCTAAAATAAGCATTTACAGATGCATCGTCCATATCTAAAACTATAGTACCTAGTCAACAATGTATATTCTCCATATAGTATTGATTTAACTCCAAAAATTATTTAGTTTTGAGTCGCTGGCAAAACTTTGATTGGAAAAAAATAATGCAAACAGGTAAAAGAACCAAGAAAATTAGTAAACAATCTACATAAAAACTTATTCATACAGATCTAGTTCGGTATGGCATCTAAAACAGGGGAAACGATTGGTTTAGTTTTCAGTTTAGACAGGTTTTGGCATTCCAAAATTTTATGTAGAATTAATATGAATAATGTAGAATAAATATATCCTACGTGCATTAACACACGTGAAAGCAACTCAGATTGGAAGGTTAGGTAATAGGTTTTCGTTCTGGCAATGAACATCTCTTCTTGCCTGCTGAATTATTAAAAACATGACAAATTTACATTCCAACTTCATTTTGCGCAGCTGCTTTTAATTTCCACCCATTTGTTTCGATCAATTCATCAATTCGGTTTAAGTATTCAAAACTTATGCAACCCTAATTGAACCAGAAGACGACTTCATAACTTAACCCTTATCTGCAAGTGAAAGTTTTGATACCTTGTTAGCGATTATTTAGAAGAAAAACAAAAACCGTTCGACAGTTTCATGCATTTTTTGAATTAGTCTTTCGGTTATATAAACAGCTGAAATGTTGTCCTCATTCATTCCAAATATTTTCACAACAGATTTACATTCTTTTCAGCTGTCAATACTTCATGTCTAAAGTATGACCTTTTCAAATTTCAAACCAGAACTCTACGAAAATTTTTAAAAAAGTTTTAGATTCCCACGATACTAGTACCCTTGTCATGTGAAGAACACATAAGATATAAAGCAAGCCGTTTTCAGTGGATGTTAATCTATTTTTACGTACGATGAAATATGAATAGCCGATGAACCCATGCAAGCTGCCCACAAACTGCACACCCAAGGCAAACATATAGTAACATACATACTTAAACCAGTAGACAAACAACTTAAAATGTCAGTTTAAATATATATTCGTATTGCTGAGCTTTTGAGTAGTAAAGCTTACGTGCATTATCACATGTAAAACCTGCTTCTGAAATTTGGAAGCTTGAAGCACCTCTTTAGATTTATGGGAATGCGACTTACCATTCAAACCTACAAAAAAATTAAGGTACTTGCAGCATCTATTTCATTAATATTTATGTATGGTAAGGTTCAAGTTATTTTTTAGAACGTTTTACTTGTATTTAGGATGAGAAAGGTTGGTTTTGAGAACTTCAAATCGAAATGTATATCAGTAAATCATCACTCACAGTTTGCTACCGGGTCTGTGTAATAATGGGCTAGCATTCGAACTCGCAATTTAAAAAACCAAAGCCTGATGCATTTCTCGTTTCTTTTAAAGAACAGTTCACCGATAACCACTTGTCTAGTGGTAGTGTGCACCTCTCTCATGGTTAAAGTTGAAGCAGGCATTTTACTATTTTGGTTAAAATATTTACCTGACTTCTCGGAAGGAATAAAAAATTTTGCTAATTGAAATTGAAATCACTGATACTGGGCCATAATGTCAGATAAACGATTCATGTGCAATATTTGCGACAAAATGCTTTCAACTAAATCGCATTTAAATGAACACATACGAGTGCATACGGGAGAAAGACCTTACAAATGTGAAGTGTGTCAAAAGTGTTTCAAACGAAATCCTGATTTAACCCAGCACAAACAAATCCACAATGTGGACAAACCCTACGTTTGCGACACATGCCAGAAATCATTCAGACGATCCAGAGACCTTAAAATGCATCAATTGTTACATACGGGAGAGAAGCCTTTCAAGTGTGACGTCTGCGACAAAAGATTTTCTCGGAAAACTACATTGACAACGCACTCTAGGGTGCATACTGGTGAGAAACCTTACTCGTGCGAAAAATGTCCTTTATTGCAAGAAAAGGCAACTTGAAACGTCATCAAGGAACCCATTCAGAAGACAAGCGTTATCATTGTGACATCTGCAGAAAACCATTTAAAACGAGAGATTCACTTAATGGTCATAGGCCAATACATTCAGATCGATATAAGTGTGAACTATGTGGCCATCGCTTTAGCAGCAAGATATGTTTAACTCAACATCACAGAACACACACTGGCGAAAGGCTTTTCCAGTGCAGCTTATGCGACGCGAGATTTTCTTTAAAATCGACCCAAGAGCAGCATATTCGCTCACATTTGCGTGAAAAGCCTGAAAAATGCTTGATTTGTGACAAACGATATTCTCGAAACAATGGACTGCGTTATCATATGCGAAAACACTTTGGTAGGTTCATATCAGTATATAATGTAATTTGTTTTGTTTTCAATATAGTCTACATTAGTATTTATTAATTTAGGACAATCCGAGTGCTTGTTTTGCTCTCAGCTGATGCCAGAAGAAATAATGGAAACACATATTCGGAGGCATACACAAGAAATATGGAGATAGACAGTTTTTAATTGCCGGAATTAAAGGAATTCCAATACACAATCACACGAATACAACCCAATTTGTTTAGTTGGAATACAGACTAAATTTTTAGAATCCATGTAAGTAAAGTTGTATGCACTATTGTCGTGCAAACATGACATTCCGAATGGAATGGGAAATATTTATTATTTTTTTAATATTCAGTCTCGAACTTAAGTCTGTTTAAAGACTTTGCATGGCTTATGAAAAATTAGTTACTAATTCGGAATAAAAATGTAAATAATTTTCGGCAAAAAAATTATTCAATATTTGAATAGACTAAAAATACTAATTAAACTTTTCCTTTCTTCATGAAAGAGTTACTTCTTAATGTAATTGACAGATAAATTATGTAATTTTGAGGGTGATTTAAAGCATACTAAATTTTACACATGCAGTTTTAATAAACGAATACTTGTATTAGGTGTGTCCAAATTAAATCTGTAAAAATGTGAATACATTTCCTAATGCCATTATTTAGTAAAAGGACTATAATTGCATGGGTATTAAAAAAGTCTCAATTACAACTCAGGTCGTCAACCAGAATGTAGATGAAATAGGATAATTCAGTTACGGAAGGTCGAATTGTACTATTGGTCTACAAAATTTCGTTCTTAGCTCATGTTAAAATACTTGTCTCTTTATTCTTTATATGTTTAAGCTGCAGCATAAATACATTTGTTTTAGTTAGGAGGTCACAACCGCTTGTGTACTACTGATTTGGAGTGTGCGTTGTTTGAGAATGATTTGTGAAATATATTTTAGTTATGATTTCTAAACTAAGGTTTTGATTGTAAATGATTAGATAAATTTTTGTTTTAAACCAATAAAAGATATTTCGTTGAAAACGTTATCGTCGTCTGTAACAGAATCTGTACAAATTTTTGTGTCCTTTTCACCGGACATTGAATTTCTTACAAATAGCTCGGGATCACACCATGCCGTCTCTTGTGACTGGTAAACTTCGACAAATCCCTAGTGACCATTGAAAATCCCTGCTGAGCCAACGAAAATTCCCGGTGAAATTTCAATTGTACGAGTGCAGTATAGCTCAGAAGTCCTTTGGTGGAGATTTATCCCCTTCGAGGTATGGACCTATAAAGTCCAGTCGTACGTGACTTGTCAGATGTCAAAATTCATTCCATGTGAATGGGAAAATTCAAAAAATGGTGACAAAATGCACACTGCAAACAGAAACCTACCCATTTTTCCTGTGGTCGTTGTCTGTCTAGAAAGGCTATTTACAAGCTTTGAACTTTTCACAGTAAAACAGTAAAAACTTAGCAGTGCCTTCAAACGTCCACTTGGAAGTGAGAAATAGCAAGTAGGATAATGATATACTTACGTTTCCATTAAAGAGCCCATACTGGCGAACGACCTTTCCAATGCAACTTACGTATGTAGGACGAAATATACTAGTGTATCAAATCGAGACAGGCACATTCGCGGGCATTTGGGGAGAAAACCAGAAAAATGTTTGATTTGCAACAAACGCTTTTCCCGAAAAGAATACCTTCCACACCACATGAGGAAATATTTTGGTATGCTACATTTTATTATATTAGAGCACGTTCAAGCGATCTAATTTTTTGGGTCTTTATAATTAATTTTTTCGAAAATGTATTTTGATAATTTGATTACGAGAATCCGAGTGCTTGTTTTGCTGTCAGCTGATGCCAGAGGAACTGATGGGAGCACATATTCGGAGAAATACTGGAGAGGCGTAGGACAATTATTTAGTACTGCCGGAGATTTTGCTAGTTTCAATGGGAATCACACGGATTTGATGCTAATCCTATTTTTGTATATATGTATGTATTTATAATGACATTTATATTCCTTTTTAACTGAAAACATGTTAAGAAGCGAAATTCAAAAATTGCACTCAATTTTTTTTATCTGTACGTTCATCATACCTTGCGCGAAATCTTTGACATCAAACATCTTTGCAGAGTTCCTAATTTCCACATCTTTGGCGATACGTTCCCCCCATACATTTTACTTAACTTGTAAAAATCGATTTTTAATTGAAAGCCTGCTGGATCTGAATGATGTGGTCTCATGAAATTTCAATTGAGCATGGATTGCCGTTCGCTTAAACATTTAGGGAAATGTGGCGTCTTCATGATATTCTTTTTTTTTTTTTATCGACATTTTTGGCTAAAGAGGATGATTTTATTTTAAAAACTCAAGCTTTCGCCAACTTTCCGTTAGCTTTTT
>JAQIXX010005963.1:0-13003 GCA_034700605.1 Willowsia nigromaculata
TACTCTTCACTAGCTGACCAGGCGTGCGATCAGACAGACGCATTCCACTCGTTGTTCCAGAATACAAATGGACAACATTTTTAATTGTTCAGTTAGTCATTGTTGTTTAACTAGTAGCTGGGTTTAGCGATCACAAAAACGCACCCATTAGTTGTACCAGAATACAAATGGGCAACATTTTGTAGTTATTCAATACTTGTTAAAGTCACTGTTAAATCAGCTGCAGGGCTGTTCCCTGTCATTTAACTATATATTTAACCTTTCTGGCTTGTAGCCATAATTAATTGTTTGTTCTTGAGATGTGTTTATTGTGTAGAAAGCTGTAAATAAAATTGTAGTGCAACTTTTCTATAATTTTCAGTCTTCCATCACATCATCTCATTTTGTGGCGTCAAGACGCTCGGGTAGCATCTCGAGCAGTACCTCATTTTGTTAATCGTACAGTTATCTACAGTTTGGCATGTGTTAGGTTCTCGGCTGACCTGCGAGACACCCTCATATTCGTCATTTACTGTCGTGCATCAAGTGTGAACTTTGACACCGCATTTCTCCACTGCATAGTGACATTTACAATTTCCCCAACGTCCAGAGGTCAACCGACTTATCCTCTACACGGCAGCTAGCTTTCAAAATCGTCAGTTAAGTGTGAGGGATTCCACTGTGCATTTTGTGGAGATTTTTCGTACCGTACGCTTACATTTTTCGTACCCATTGACATCCCATATCACTGACATTGGGTCCTGTGATACGAACCTTCTTTACTTTACTTTTTACCGTCGAGAAAAACATTCCATTTTCGACATCCAGTACACCTAAACATATTGATTCATGATTATTAAGAGGAAAAAAGTGCTTAATGTTTTAAAAGCCCAGTCCTGACAGTTTTAGGAAGACCTATTACCCTTAAGCGTTTCCACGCAGATTGTCTGCAGAAAGTTTTACAAAAAATGTAAAATTAATATGCTGAACACAGTTGAGAATTCGGAGTAAAATTTGTAACTATTCAAGATTATTTTGAATAATTATATATTTTTGAGGGCCCTCGTACATATCTAAGTAAGTGATTGAAGGTTTCCAAAGTACACAATACTATTTAAAAAAGGCAGGCCGTTGCCCAACACACTTTAATGCCTTAAAATGTACCGCCTTGATATATATGCAAACTCGTAAAGATGGATAAAGTTATCATTCCTGTATTATCAAAACTTATGCAGTTATGTTTGGAAAGTAAATAAATGCAATTCATGAAAACAATTTCATAATTTCTTGTTTCCGTAACAGAATATTTGACTCTACGTCTATAATCGTCGTTTTTTGTTTTTACTTGCATGAGACTTAAGTTAATTTTAATCTTCAATTCAAAATTACAAAATTTAACTTGCATTCAAAATTAATAAAAAATTTCCACAATATTTTAGACGGAACATATTCACATTTATAACAAAACAAAATTTCCAATAATTTTGAAAAACGGCAGCACATGCTGCCTCATTATACTTATAAAAATTATTTGTACCTAAGGCACTTGAATCACTGACTTTTACAGTTGGTCAGAGGAGAACCTTCACCTGTTATGATAGCTTCAAAGCCCACATTAGCAATGATAGTTTCATGAACTTCATATTCTATGGCTGTTGTATTGATTGATTTACTACCTGGAACCAATTTTGTTAGATTACTGGAATTAAGTTGTTCGAAACTCTTAGTACCTGTTATATGAACTGTAGCGACATAGTTTATCGTAGCATTTTCATAAATCCTCACTACCGAGTCTACACTGTATTTAGTGCAAGCAGGTATGGTTATTTTTTCAGTAACTTCAAATGTGCGAATTCTTTTGTGAGTAGAACTGGTTTCTTCCGATTCACTAACTAGGTTACTTTGGTTGCGAGTGTATGCAGTATGGACAGACGCATTTACATCTGCAGCTACGTATGGAATGTATTCTAAACTAGCTTCAACGTTAACATCAGAATCTACCGTAAAAGATTTGAAAATTCCTTCGTTGAACATATCTGCACGTTTTACAACATAAGTTTCCTCAATTTCTTCCCTTGTTCTAAACTCTTGAGATATTTCTGCTGGACCGTCGTTGACAATAATTGTTTTTGTTGCCATTACTGCATTTCTTACAGTTGTGGGTTCAGTATCGCTCATACTTATTTTCTTAAGTACTGTGTTTAATTTGCTTTAAAAAAGGAAAATGAAAAAGTTTGTATTGACTTTTTTTTTAACTTCATTGATGCTTAGAACAAGTATTTAAATACTTACATTCCACAATTTTGATCTTGCATCAAAAGCTTAGTTTCGCAGGGTTGCAGGGATCTAATACGACCGTCAAAACGGAGTAGGCCTAAATCATTTGACCCCGTGCTGTATCCGCCCTCAATTTTAATTTTTTCGCCAGATTCCCTGCAGTTTTGCGTATCAAAAAACTCAAAGCAGTTTCCAAAGTTGTTTATTTTTTCTATTTTTCCGTGTGAAAACTTTGGTGTGTCAATGCATTCGCATAAGTCTCGATATGAAACCATTGGCTCTGAAATTAATTGTTGGAAAATATTATGTTAGGATTTTAGTGCTAAGCTTGCCATTAATTTTTGCGCTGATTTTCGTTCAAGCAACAATTTACCAAGCTTTCCATTGTAGTATCCATGTAAGTCAATATTTCCTGGAGTTCCAATTTGATCAGAACAAAGGTGGAATGAACTTATGGACTGGTCCATTGTTGTGTTATCCCCTGCGTGGTTGAACACAGCCAGATTGGAATGATTACCTCTTGTAATTTTGAAACTGTACCAATCACAACCCGGCTCTGAATAAACCATTATGCAAGCTTCGGTTTTTAATGATGATGCTCGCCTCCTTGCAACAGGAGGAAGGTTAACACAATTGTTGTCGGTTGAGGGTAAAATGTTGCCATCATAAAATAGGCCTAATTTAAAAGAAAAGTTACAAATGTGTGTTTAAATGTTTATTAAGTTTAATGAAGTAAAATTTTAGTAACCTTTATAATCCGTTTCGTCATACATTTCTATACGAAATGCGCATCCCGTGTGTACACTTAGCACAATAAACTGCCATAGTGTCGCGAACAACTTGCGATTGCTTATTTGCATTTTTTACTAATCTGAGTAATTATAAATTAGGCAAACAATTTAACCAGACAACAAACCTTCTGAAAGTTGAAATCGATAGTAACTTACCCGATCTAAAGCACTCTCAATTTATATGAAAGCCTTTCATACTAAGCGCAACGTGCCATGATTGTGTAAAAATTCTACTTGAGGAACCATGTCATGTATACAGGTTTACTTGGCATTGTTCACGAGGAAAATTGAAATGGTCAACAAGTGGTTGCACAATCAGTCTCTAATTTTTTCCGTCTTATATCAACGTCCGTTACACAATTTTGTGAAATTAACACTAGACAGTGTCACGATATCACCATTTCAATGAGTTATACAATTTCAATGACTTAACTGTGGAGTATGGACTTAACTCCAAAAAATCTCCTTCATTACAACTTCACAAGCTAGAATTTCTCCCTAATGTGCATGACCGCAAAAGTAAGTTCAACGTAATATGCACTTCAAATTGTGAGATGTATTTAAATCATTCAATCAGTGAAATAATCGAATTTCTGTACATGCTGCTTGTTGACAAGTTAGAAATAGCAGAGATATGCTTGCACTCTCCGGAAGCTTCTTGTCACAACTTAAGCTCATCCTCTTCAAAGCAGCATGTCTAGACGATGAATACGACGGAATACTCGTCAATAAATCAGATGAACACATACAACTGTCAGATCATTTATTAGTAAATTATTGACATTGTATAACTATGAGAAAATAAATACATGTCCGTTGCATGTGATTAAAAGTACTTTGTTAAAAAGCACTTGAATGTCGCCATAGTTAGTTGATAAGTGTGTGCTTATGCGCCTCCACTATTTGAATAACATTTCGTTTGCAAAAATTGCGTCTCCTTCTTTATACCTCATCTTTTTGGCAAATGATATTCGAACAATGAAATTTTCGTAGGGGGCAAGCATCGGAGGAATTAAGGTTGATGATCAAAAATAGGCACATGAATATGATATCATCATACTCATCCTGAATTTGGCATGAAAGAGAAGTAGCCCATTGGGATCTTCGAATTTGGTAAATTTTTGTGATGCTTTTATAGTTTAAATGAATAATAAACATAAAAATTGATAAATTGCTTGATATCCTATGATTTCAATGTCACCCAAAACTCGTTCTCTAACATTAAGACTTTTTAATCAAAAACGAATGTCATGGTTGTCAATAATATTTAATTTTAATATTTGAAATTCGCTCGTACGTTACATATATGATAAGTTGGTTTTCTGTATTACTGTTTTATTCAAATACATTTAAGCAGAGATAAATTTCACCCAAAATACTTAAGACATAATATTTGTAAAATTTTATTTACGCTAACAAATCTGTTGTATTCAAGTTTCAAATTAAAAAAAAACAAATATTTAGTTAACAATTATCATTTTAATTACATTTCTGACATTTTATGTAGCAAATTTAAAATTTGAAATAATTAACATACAATAATTTAGAAAATTTTTAGAGCATTATATGTTTGAACCAAATTTAAATAATGTAAACCGTGGCGGCGGCAGCACCAAGCAGCAGTATCAAACTGATAGATGACCATGTACTCATGCCCATTGAATTGTATTCTAGACTCCCAGAGTCAACAAGTATGCTTATATTGTCCACTTCTCCCATCGCCAGTTCTTTGCCATCTAAAAAATAAAATAAAACAGAAATAAGTTTTTGTTTAAAATTTTTTATTTGCAGCCTGACTTCAAGTACTTACCAAAATCAATGTAACAGTTTTTGGTTGAATTTCGAAATTTTCCGATTATACGATGTTCATCATGATATATCGCCTGGCAAAAATAAAGGTCGCTTGAAACCGTTTCATTTACACGTAGTGCTTTTAATGGTAAAAATCCCTCATATTTAGTCCAACTTAGAGTTTGTTCAGTTCTCGTCAAAACTTGGAATATTGCGTAGCGATGTTCTACACCGTCATTAGTTATAACTGCTCGCAACCGATGGTCTTTAATGAGCTTTGCAGGTGTCCAAGTACCATTATGAGAAACACGACTGGCATATAATTCTAAATTTCGCTGAGTCCCTGCTTTGAATAATCCAAAATTTTCGAACTCGATTGTATCGCTTTCTGAAGGATTCTTATATTCTTTCCAGATATTGCTAGCCAATGTAGATTGAGGTGCTACCGAACCAAAGAAAATAAAAATCGCACAAACGAGTACTTTCTTAGAAAAGCCTGACATCTTTAAGGTTTGATGTTTTGCTACGTTATTGTATAATAAAACTTGTATTATGGTTCCCAAGGGAGCTAGATACTAAATAATTATTTGATGGAAAGATGCATCTCTTTTTATACCATGAAACTTTTTGAATGTTTTGCGTCAAATATATACTGACAAGGGAAGTCAACATAGTTGCCAAACAGAATTGGCATGAAACAGATTTTACGCTGATTAAGATGTACAGAATGTATTATGTATGATGTAAGATGCAACCATTTTTTATGTATGGGTCCATATACACAATTTACAAATCATTTAAGACTTTTCCCATGCACGTAGGAGGCCCAGCGGACGCACAGCGGAGGCAGGTGTAACAAGCATTTCTTCTTCTATTCCTCCTTGACCGCGAAGTAAAATCATGCGGTGTTTTAGTTCTCTTCACATCTTTACTAAAAAGAACGATTTTGCGACATGGGCCTGTATACATGAGTTGCAAATTATTTATAGACCCAACACCCGACGGTAACATGAACTGCATGTTTCGATATTCAAAATTAGCACAGTTTAAGTCGAGAAATACATTTAAAAAATATTGAAAAAATATTAAAACTTATTGGCACAAACTTGCAATAATAACATTCTATACAGTTGATACAACTTTTGTCAATATTTGAATTATCGTGTATTGACATCCAAGGAGAATGATTGTCAGTACGTAATTCGGCAGTTTAAACCTTCAGTGTTTACTGCAATTCTAATGATAAAGAGTTTTTATGAAAAAAACTATTATTCTCAATGCATTTGAAGTTGGAGTGCCATTTAACGAAGCGTATGACGGTACACTGCAGTACTGAATTCAATCTCCTAACTTGAAATAAATTGTAACTTCAGTATACAGTAGGCCAATACAGAAGTACGGTTATATACATCTTAATTGGTATAAAAACCGTATCGGCTGATCACTGTTTTACGCCGATTTCATTTGGGCACTACGAAGACTTCTTTTGTTAGTTAGTACACGATCAGCTTGAAATTGGTTAAAACGCGTAAGATTGAAGTCAAATTCTTTCGTTCGCATGCAGTTGTATTGTTTGAATTTACATAATGTTTTCAAGTGGTACAAATCAAATTTTTTAATAGACATAATAGGTTATTCCATTCATGATAAGCAATATAAGCGATCATAATGTATGTACAGAGTGTTTGACTTATTTTCAATGCATACATTTAGTTTTGAAGTAGATGTCAAGCCAAATTTTGTTTGTGTAATGCATGCCTCAAAAACTTGAACAATGTAAAGTTTAGAGTATTTTGATGCATACCATGTTACATATATAACTCATTTTCAGACGGTTCATCAAGCACGTGGAGGCATAACGTATAATTGTTAATTTTGCTTTAGTGGGCTTACAAAACCATTTTTTTAAATTTTTATCCAGATTTGAAGTAGCCGAAAATAGAATTTAGGTATAGAAAAAGCCAAGTTTACATGGATTACATTGATGCATTACAGCAGTTTTATGAAGTAAACAGTATCCAAAATGTTTACTATAATTGACTTTTATTTTTCATCTACAAATTGCACATCCATCATTTACAAACACATTTATTACATAAACATGTGTATATCTACGAAAGATGTCAAAATTATTCAATATTCCAGGAAAAGGCACTTTACGGAGGTGAAAAGTAATTTACCTACAAAAATTAGTATATACTCTGAGCCATTAGTTTATCAAAATAATTTTCCGTAAATGCAAATATATATGTATATAAATACCTGTGAACTAAAACCAACTCCATATCGCCAGAGAGTAGAATAGTACTCACAATTTGTTCCGAACACATCATAATGAACAGTTTGCCCTTTCATTATATCAGCAAATAAGGTTAAATATATGTGTTAAATAAATAAATATGTTAAAAAGGTTTTAGATTTGGATTTTACAGTGTACCAGACAAGATTTGGATCCTCAAAATACATCAGCATTAAATCAAATGCATGTATATTTTACACGTGCATCGGGCTAGTACAAGTACAATCATAAATCAATTGATCAAAATAAAAACCTAATACCAGATAGAGCCAGAACCAGATAAACAATGCAGTGATAGGAGCTCTTTTATACCATAATCCATTTGCGAAGCTGACGTTTCAACAACTTTATCGTACAAAGCCTCTATTTTAAGAGAGACACTGCATTCTTTCTTGTGGTTCATATGTACCCTATCTATTTTTAATGCTAGTACTACCACAAAGTGGGATAAAATCAAAATAATATTGTGACTCATCAGAGAATATATTTTACATGTATTTTATACATTGTCACTTACATATAAGCTGTATAAGTTGATAAATCGGAGAAACAAACTAAATTCATATTTTTTCTCATGTTGAAAAATATTTTAATCGACAAGTATGTACTACTATACTTAATTAAAAATTTTTTAGAAAATGCGCATCCACAATCGTGTTTTCATGTTTGCCCATGATACCCCTAACACAGACAGCATAGAAAATTAGTAATTTGGGATGCGCATTTAAAAAATATTTTTTACAATAGTGATCTCTGTTGGCACTTGTCCATTAGCGAATCCATAAAATTCCAATGTTTAATTTAAAATCAATAAAAGATAGTATATTAAAAGCAACGGACAACGTTTATCAATGTAAACTGCTCAGTAGTTTTTTGCTGAGTAAATATTTTATGATATACAATGTTTACAAAAGAAAGAATTCCGTTCGGAGTCAACAGTACGAAGATAGGCGATTTTTCGAAACGATAGTAAGCAACAAGTATTGGCTTTTGGGGGGATGCATAACTGAAAATATTCTGCCTGCAAAATATTTGCAGCTTACAAACAAAAATCTTAACCGAAAGCATTACTTCATGCTGCATGAAATATTTCGCTATTTCACCCGAACACGAGTTACGAGATTTACAGATTCGTAACCAGATAAAATAATATAAATTCATTTGGAGCGGCTGATGGTCAGATTTCCCCAAAAAAGATAATATCATAGAGTTTGGGAGACATGCAAATGTTCTGAATGATGTTGAGATTGCTGAGGGATGCAAAAGTTTTAAAATATATAGTTTGTAATGCAATAAATTGTGGTTTTATTCATGTTTTGTTTGAATGATTAAAATTGCATGTCAATATTTATTACCAATAGTCTTTACAAATATCATATTATTTTCTAATATATTGCCTATGTTTTTAACTTTTTTATATGTCGTGTATTTTTTATTAAGCTCAATCTCTATGTTGGTTTTCTCTCTGTGCAATAACTTCCTTGATAAGATAGTCAATTGGTTCACGGAAAGCAAGCTTGGCTTGTTCTGATTGTGTCACATTAATTTTAAGAAGTGTTACAAAATGTTCACAGTTGTTATACAATAAACTGTAGCTTTTATACACTTTGTCTTTTGCTTTCTCTCTAGCCCTTCTGCAAGATTTGTTTATAGAATTAGCTCCCCCTAAATACTTTCTACGGTACAATTTTGCACCTGGTTTGCAGAAAGCGTCAAGTTTGTCTATGACAGGGTATTTCATGTTATCTCTTCCAAAATCTGCAATCTCTCCATTCCCAAGGTACAGCCCGTGATGGTAATAGCCTGGAGTACAAGATGCATTTACCATTTTAACTGCAAACTTATTGGATCCAGGTGTGTACATGTGATCACCTTCCCTTTCTAGTAAATAAACTTTCTTAGGCAAAGAACTTACTTCAAATCTTCCCTTGTAATTTCTTCATCCTCATAATGCCAGTTCTGAAACAACTTTGCAACGTTAACTGCGATAAATGTACCACCGTAGGCAACTGCCAAAGGTCCCAGAAGAGCAGCTCCCAATACCAAAGCCATGGTGCAAGAGTGTGAGTAATATTGAATGTGCTTTCCTTCTTGAAAAACCAGCCTTTATGTAGTTGAAAAATTCAGGCTAACCCCACAAATATTACTAGAATCAACGGTAGCTATGAAGTTCTTAGTGGCAAACTTTATTTGTTTTTCAACCTGAAAATGCCCGATAAGTTTTGAATAAACAGATTAGAGATATTCCACTCAACGACAATTCTACAAACTTCTACATTTGTAATGTTTGACACCTGAGTATTAAATTTGATTCCAAATGTAATATTCAGGTGACTTGCACATGAAACTTAATATATATTATTCAACACAAGGCTATCGTTTGATTTCGCATGCGACACAGATATGATTACGTGTTGGGGAATGGAAGAATATATTGTGGTATCAAGTATTTTCACCAGTTAGCATCATGACTATTTGGCTAGCTAAGTGTGTTGAGAAACCGGAATTGGATTTCATAATCCTTATCAATTTATTACATGAGATTTGAAAGTTAAACTAAGGAGATTGTCTATACCATTATCAGTAATATTGAAATGGATTTTGCATTAAATAACATAAAAACTTTTTCAGGATGAATCGTTACTAGAATTACAGGGTATATAAAACATTCATCTGACAGCGCTTCTCTTTTAATATTTTGACATAACATTTGTAATCTCAAATTCTGATTTTTTGCACTGCTTAAAATAAGGGATAGTATCATTTGGATTCCTTCCTCAGTACATTTCAGAACAGAATTTGTGACCAAATTGTCACAAATGGGGGGGCTTTAAAGTTTTAAACTAAATCTTTATAGTGTAGTAAGCAATATGCTACGTGTGTGAAATATACAGTATTTATGCACCATTTTCCACTTTCTAAGATGAAAATTTACTATGTATTTAGTATATTAGATACATACTAATAGTAAGTTTTCTGCTAACCAAGCCATTTTTCGATTTGTTTTAGTTTTCAAGCTCAGTCCTGACAATAAATCTAGCAAGAGTTTTAATTACAATTGTTATTGGTTTTTGCCGACAGCGTTCTTAAAATATCTTGAATATATACAAGCATATTCCTCTGTACTTGACAAATGGCATAAGCAATGAAAAATCCCCATGCTACTAAATATATCGCAAAATTTGAATGCTTGTAAGCAAAGTTGAAAATGAGGGCTAAAATTTGTAATTATGAGATTATATGATAGTGGAGGAATAAAAATATGACATTTTTGTGAATTTTATTTATTTTTGTGGATTTTTCGCGCATGCTTCTTCTGCCGAAAGAAGAAACCAGATTGCATGACGTGCCTCTATATGAAATTATATACAATTTTAAACAGTTGTACTGCGTCAGTAATAAACATGTAGAGCATGCAAATTTGCACTTGACAAATTTCTTTACTCTGCTACCGCATAACACATGACCTTAAGAAAGGCAGTAAAATGCATTTATTACATGAAAATTTTAGGCACGCACAATCATCATCATTTTATATTGTCGTATGCAAAAAAATTATTTTGTTCTCACATGCCCAAAAAGCACTTTGTTGCATTTACCACCCTTTGATCAATATATATTCCACCCTTTGAAAAATATTGTATTTATGTCTAAATATGTGCATTTTAACATTGTCTTTTAACAGGTAGATTCAGGTTAGGAGAAAAGTGTGTGACGTGACACATCTTACTTTCCCTCTTTAAGCAAGTTCACATGTTACTGATGATCTTGTTTTGGGAAGAGTCTGTGTGATCATGGAACCTTCAAATGACGAGCCATTTATATATACCACTTTAAATTTTATCTTTCAGTTCTTATGGTTCACTTTGTGGCAGTAATATCTGTCGTCAATTCAGCAAATGTACCAACGCCTGCTAAACCTGCATTCAATTTTTTCAACAAAGTTTTGATAATTGGACAATGGAGATGCATGGCGTCTTGTGTTGCATCTACTTGTAAATAGAACAATTTTACATCCCATTGTCTTTTTGAATTTTTCAGTTACTAAAGCTTCAGGAATGTTTTTCAGGGCTCTTGTCAAATGCATTATAAGTGGGTCATTACGCTTCTTATTACGAGGAAGAATGTTTGACATTACATCTATTTGGATAAACCCGCCATCAATCGTTTTAAACCTCTTAACTGAGACCTTACGCTTTGACATGAGGAATTTTGCGCACGAATGTTTTCCTAGTATTTTTTCGTGTAAATCACAGTCCATGGTCCGGAACTCAATAAAACTACCATTTCGTGTCTCTCTACCGGTTGTTAATTTGTATTGTTTGTCCACAAAACCTGCAAATATTTAAAAATGTTGACAGTATTGAAGTAAGATTTTAGTCAAGCATATTTGCACAACTTTTCCCTTTATCTGAGTCCTGTTGAAGAGCATTGGCCATTAAATTTGGAATATTCAACAGCTCCTGTTGGGTCACATTCAAATCGTACGGATAATAAGTTTTCAAAGGGGCAGCACTTTTGAATTCATAAAATCTGATCCACATATAGATAACAAGTTGAGGAAATTTCCTGATCCAAAAGGCAATGTATTTTTGCTTATCAAACTCTTCATTTGCAAACCATTTTAGAGCCCTCCTTTCTTTACCAGATATTCCATGAAACGCATTACATTGCGCTTTATATTTAATGGTGGCTAGTAGATCTATGGGGGACCTTGGGTCGTGGTTGATCTCTGTGGGTGATCTATGAAACCAGTACTTATGTGTTGCGGCCTTGTAATGTGCTTTGTTTAGTAAATCATTAGTGAATATATGCGTGTTTATGATTATCACGTAGTGACAAATGTGCTGTGACATTTTCTATATGCCAGAATCGCATACAGGAAAAATCTGTGGAAGGTGAACAAATGATTATACTCGTAGTCAATAATTGATATTCTGATATCGGTCATTTTCTACACTATACAATCTAAAAAATATACAACAACATTATTAGCATTTAGTAAGTATACAATTCTTTGCTTCGTACACAGTTATCACAATCAAATGTTATCATTATATGAATATAATTTTGAATTTTTGATTTATATCTAAAAAAATAACTGAACTTTCAGTCTCACAGGTATTTAATTATTTAGAGAATACAGAACTATGCAAGGCCTGATTCTACTATCGGCCATACCAATTAAGTTACAGAATCAAAACTACTAGTTTAACTTGTAGGTCAAAAATTATCAAATTATTTAAATTAAAATTTTAATGATTTTCAAGCATTACATGGTGACCCGCATTACATGGTGACCCGCATTACATTATAAAGTTTGTTCTCAACTACGCAAAAAATGAACTATCCCATACTATCTTTAGTGTTTTGTAGATTACAAAAATTATACATAGAAAATTTGCAAAATTTATTCATTATATAATAAGGTGCAAAAAGCAAATGATATCATTGTACCAATTGATTAAACAAACAGTTCTTCCAAAATGCTTGATAGTTTCCTTGCTTGCTTTACTTTGCTCGGAGTAGTGAATGGTGAGCATGATAGGTACTCGCACGGGAGTATTTTTTAGTCTCACTTGAAATCTTAAGAATTAATTAACAATCCGATGGAAAAAAATATTTTTTAGTGAATTTCAGTTGCCTAAATGTTCCTTAATAATTATCAATCACAAATACCGTGCTGTTTGATCAGTTCCGTCTGTTCAAAATCATTTTCAGTTTTATCAACTCAAGGCCAAGTTTGTTTTTGTTTGAATACATAGGCAAGATAGGGCCTCATGTGATATTTTTTTATGTGCGCCTGTATACATCAGATTGGGAACGAAAAATCTGATGGTTTCATCCTCATCGGTCCCTGCCTATA
>JAQIXX010005964.1:0-13002 GCA_034700605.1 Willowsia nigromaculata
ACGCCCCGGCGTCTACGGTCCCAAAAATCGATGATTGCTCGTACAAGCCCCGGCGTCTAATTGCGAATTTACGGTATGCAATTTCAGGAGATTGAAAACGTATGCAAAAAGAATTCAACCCAAGAAATGCATGTCCACCAAAAAAAATGCCGGCCACTGCGAGTTCTGCAGAAGGCCCCGTTCGTGAAGTTTCCTCAAAGTGGTGCTGAGAGGAAGATCCAAATTTCTTGCTCCGACCTTGGAACCATGGGTGTCTCCTGTCATCCCAGTGGTTATAAAGTAGGGAACATCGTGGGACTCTACAAGTGATATCAGGTCTTCCAAGTATAGAATCGCAGATTGCCCCGACGATATTGAGTCTTGCGCATTCCAGTAACTTGGCACGCAAACTTGCATGCGCTCCTCTTCCGAAAACGATCTCAAAATTGACACAAAGTTTGGAAAGATATTGGCTGCACCTTGGTGTATCCGAGCATCTCGAATGCGGAAAATTTTCCTCCAAAATGGAAGTCGTTACCGATGGAACTGGTTCCGGGAAGTGGAGTCAATTCCAAGTAGAAGCACATTCGGAGGACGGGGGATATGAGGGCGGTTCCTCCAAAATTCCTTTTTCTTCCTTAAGGTGCCTCGAAATGTCATTTACAGACTTTCCAGAGGTGAAAAGGAATGTTTTTGGGCGGAGTTGCGAGTGATCTCCTTCCAGCGAACCAACCAAAGACCAAAAGCAAAGCTATTCGGAGTACTTTCTTTGAGTCCTGAGCGTCTGTTGAAGCACTCCAGGTTTGCGATGCAAAAGAAAAAAGTTAGTGCGGAGTTTTTGGAAGATTGAAGAAATATTTTAAGGAGAAATCTTCATCGAGAAGGGTTCAGGATTTGAGGAATATGTGACATAAAATAGGGAGGTGGAAGAGAGAATTTTGAGGCTGGAGAATGAATTGAAGGAATTGAAAAGGAAGGTGGACAATGAGATATAAATAATTGAATGAAAAAGTAAATGCTATGATTATAAAATCAAAATGAAGTAAATGTAGTGCACACATTTTAATTGTGATTTTACCAAAAAATATATTCCGAGTTACTGAAGCTACAAAAAAAGAGTGAAAATATTTTTAAGAATTGGATTTTTGTACAGGTCCATATTTTATTTATTTAATCAACTAAATGCAACATGAAAAAATGACTTATACTTTTAGTAACTGATTTCACGATTTCATTTTTGGCACACATTTCAAAACTTTCCTTTCTTCCGTTTGCTGTCCCGTCTGGAACCATCTTCTCGTTTAACAGCTTTCTTCATATTGGCCTTCAGTCCCTCCCTCCCAAATTCTCTATCGGTAGTTAGGCGTAAAGCCCTTAAGAAACACTCCTCCTCCTGATCCTCCTCCATCATTTCTGCTTTCTCCTTTTTCACAGATACTTCATCTATTTCCGGAAGACACAGTCGTAGTTTCCGAACAGTTTCCGCCATCAAGTGTGAAGTCCTCTGGTTGAACTTCCATTCAGAAATTGCAAACTGTTTGGTGACATCAAACGGACTTGCCATGTACAGTTTTCTTCTCCTTAGCTTTCCATATTCACCAAATACATTTTTCAACAGAGACGCTTCATGTGGCGTTAACGATCCTGCTTCATGCCGCCCTTCGGCCAGGAACTGATCAGTTTGGAGGATCTCTGCATCCTTCGTATTGAAAATGTGATGTCCGTTGGGTACACGAGACCAGAAAGTGAAAAACTGAAGAGTTAGTTTCACGAGATCCTTACAAAATTCGGAATCCTTTCTGTTCGGAAGCGACACCCTCCATTCTTCAGGAAACTGGGAATCCGCAGAGAATCCAATGTCATTGCTTCCATGCTTACAGTTCACGAGAAATGGCTTGTGAGGTCGATCGAATACAGTTCTTGGCGATGGCACCAGTTTCTCGTGGCAGAGAAAAAACATAACCATCCACTCCAAACCTGCAGGTTCGGGAATGAATAGATTATCTAGAGTTCTTGGAGTTTTCGTTTCAGCGATTCTGACTTTGTTCACTTTACACCAGTAATAGACCACCGATAAGAGAGGATAAGCGAAGGGACTGAAGGTGCAAAGGTATTTGTAGAGGCGGCAGAGTTGTGTCTCATTCTTCTGAAATGGGAGAGTAACCAGCCGGAAGTGGACTCCTGTATTGGAATCCATGTAGCCAAGACCTGTGTCCTTTGTACCAGGAACTCTTTGCAATTGGGAGGAAGCCGAGAAAGGATTTTGGTATCTTGGCTGGAGGTCTTCAGAAACGTCAAAGCCAGTCTCGGTTTCTGTGAAAAGAAATCAGAATGCGTCACAATATTAACAAAGTTGAAAAGCATTTGTAATTTCATCGATTAATAAAATATTGAGGGCCATGTAACCTAGATAAGCTGAAAACATCAGGGGATTCTCCAAACGGTTAATTCGCAGCTTGAGGTACCAATGTCGGAACATAAACACTTTACAAGTTGGATGGCGCTGAGCAAATCGTTCTTCCAAGTTGGTCATCAGGGATAACGCCTTGTTGAACTCAACGTCTGGGATCTCGACCTCGTCACATATTCGCCGTAACTGCCTCGTAAGTTGATCACTGGAACCGGAAAGGATTTTCTTGAACTTGGTCAACTGCTCGAAAAACAAGTGGTCAATCAATTCATAATTGTGCTGAAGCTCGTGACTCTCCGCTGCTGCAGCACTTCCAACCGTCATGTCCATGGGGTAGTCAGATTCTGGTTGGGGGAGCAGGGTAGCAACTGGAAAGTAAACAATTTATCTTCTGTCTTTAAACATGCAAAGAAAACAAATAGACAATTCACTATTATTCTTAATTATTCACTAATTTGATCGACGAAGTAGGATAACAGCTTACATTGCAATTGGGGCATATCAATCGCTTTAATGAACTGCACAAGTTGATTATCAATGCGAACATCTGACGACGGTGACCCTGCGCTTCCTCCCAACAATTTGATGATCTTTTTTAAGCACTTTCTGCAAAGCCAGATTTAAAAATTATCAACTTCATGTCAACAGTATAGACGAAGATTAAACTTAATTTTAATGCTCAATTAGTGGGTAGTTCCAAACCTGCTTTCAAACTGCAAGAACCCAAGCCGAGGTCGTTCCTTCCACCAGACGAAATCAGTCACGAGGTTCCCTCCCACCGAAAAATGCTCGAGAAGCAAGATCGAATCGACAGGGAAGCTGGAGAAGACGACGAGCGTAGACTTCTTCAGCTTATCAGTCCACTCCTGATGGGCCCCCTCAAATCTGGAGCGTTCCAAGTGCCTCATCGTCAGTAAATGGGGGAGCCACTCTTGTCGTTCGAAATGAGCACTGCACACAGTACAATACAGAGAATATGGCGACACTTCTGCCATTCTTCCAAAAGTCTAATTTTTATATCCAAAGTCCTTCAAAATTAATTGCAGCAATTCTTTTTTAACATTGCATTTGAGCTTTTGATCCATGCGCTCGCATTGACTGATTGACTCCAAAGCACATGTCTTCTGTTTACACTTTACACACCTGTTCCACGTGCACATGTGATTTCCCTCCACGTGCATCTCCGCTTCTGTAGCCAGCCCCTCACTCCGCCTTCATGCACCTGAATCTAAAATGACATGCTTTTAAAATTGTCACACAATATTTCATACTGTTTTGATAAGAATCAGAGTGCATCTTTGAGAAACATGTGAAGGATGCATTTTATGAATATTGGCAATTAAAGTCATGATTGTATCATGCAATCAGTTGGGTACAGTTCTTATTGCATGCGTTTTCTTTACAAGCGTTCCGAATTGCACAGAAAATATTTTTGAGTCCAGCTCGCCTCCTTGACCTTCGACCTCTTTAGTAATTTAAGATAATACGATTTCAATTTTATTTTAACAATCTGCTTACACCATAATAATTAGTGCCAAGTTTTAATCTAGATTGTAAATTTTGAGACGAACAAGTTAAACCGGGACTGGAATATTTTGATTAAAAGCTCCAGATTTTCATATTTTGAACCTAAATATTCAGTCTACTATCCTAAGTAGCAAAGTTTGAAACATGGTACAGGACACCGGGACAATATTCCGTATTAATATTATGACATCGTTTTTTAAATAGCTAGCAATTAAAACTTAAAAGTCGTAAAAATGAATTTACTAGATTTTGCGTTTCTCCAATTTACTTTCTGCAGAGAGAAATCACCATCGGTACTCCCATTTAAATGCTATAGAAATCACTCAGGATACTTTAGTGACTTTAAACAACTTTATTAATGAGGCATGAAATAGTAATATCGTTGCGGCGTTTTATGATGTGATAAATAAACTTTTAAAACTATATGTTGCACACAAACTATTAGATTTTCCTACTTTCATTTTGTAAGAATAAATTTGGCTAAGATGTGCTAACGGGTTGTATTTTATTCACTCCCATGTTTCAAGCAACCCTTAAAAGTTGAGGTCAAATTTTTGGGGTGTTCTTGGTCTGATTAGCTTAAACGGTTTACGGAAATTTGTAGACCATTGTCTCAGCCTCCTGTACCATGTTTCAAACTTTGCTATTAAGGCTAGTAGACTGAATATTGAGGTTCACAATATGAAAGTTTGAAGCTTTTTTAATCAAAATATTTAAATATTCCAGTCCCCCTTTAACATTTTCGTCTCAAAATTGGCAATCTATGCTTATTCCTAATACTTATTATTATGGTGTAAACAGATTTTTAAAATAAAATTGAAATCGTGTTACCTTAAAATACCGAGAGGTCAAAGGACAAGGAGGCGTGCTGGGCTCAAAAATAATATTTGTGCAATTCGGGACGCTTGTAAAGAAAACGCATGCAATAAGAATTGTACCCAAATGATGTATGTCTAAAAAATAATTAATCCTGTTTTGCTAAGGATTTAAACTTTTCAAATTCAATTTTTAGCGTCATCTTTTGGCAACAATTTGCGCAATCCGAGCACAACGAAAGAAAATGAAAATCACATTGTGGATTGGGAGGCTCTCGGGTAAATTTACTGATGTTTAAAGCATTTAAATCGCAATGGCAGTAACGACGGCATTTTCTTATTGCAGAAGTTAATTAGATAAGCCCATAATCAACTTATCTAATTTCTCACTGCTTTTCGGCTTAGCTTGCCAATTATTTCCATGAAAAATATCAATATATTGAAATGTCTCTTTTTTTCTTGTAGAACTGATATCAAAGATTCATAATCTGCAAAACCATGCTTATTTATGTCAAATGTGAACCCAATATTATGCTCTAATATCTGCATATCTGGAGTTCCCTTTGCATTTAAATGTAACAGCCCTTTGAAAATCCATGATAAGTAAGAAAATTTTTAACGTTTTTCTTGGAAAATTTGAAGCTGAGTTTAGTATTAGTTTTTGAATACTTAAATAAGACAATTTTTGCACGCAAATCATGTAGTGTACTAATTGGAGTAAATGTACTCCTATACTGGTACATTTCATTTCATTTCATTTATTAACGGCATCTTATTTTATATCTTACACAACAGAGTTACAGAGTTGACAATGTTGAAAATGATATAATGGAGTAGGAATTTAGAGAGACAATTGGAAAAATCAGAAAGCAAAAAAAGAAGAGGTTCACGCAGCCAAAAGGGGCGCTGTGAAAAATAGAATTATTAAAAAAATATATAGTATTAAGTTAAGACTTTCCCCTTAAAAGTCGGATAAGAGACGGAATTGAAGACAGGCGATATCGTTCGTATTTGCACTTGACAATCCTGAAGTTATACTTATTATTGTTATATCGGCTAGAGAAATTTTCCGCTCTTACTATTATAAACTTTTCCAGCTATGTGTATCGCTCATTTTTAATTAATTTTTTACCAAATCTTAAGAATAAATCATTCCATCTTTCTTCTAGAGGGCAAAGTCCCACTGTTTTACATATTACATTATAGTTTGATCTAGAAACATTTTCCAGTAATGATGGAAAGGGCACGTTTTTCAACGGTTACAAGGATTTTCTTTTGTTCCGCTGTTATAGCGTTGTACCATAATGCACTGCAATATTCCAATAGACTACGAACATGTGAGACATACATAGTTCTCATTTGGACTAACATGAAACCATAGCATTTCATTTTTCTTAGTATAAATGATTTTTTACATGCTTTTGTATATATGAAGTTAATATGTTCAGCCCAATCACATATGTTGCTGACCATAACTCCCAAAAGTTTACTAGCATTACATTTAGGAATCACAGTTCCATTAATGTTTACATTGTAGTCGCCAAACTTTTTACCTTTAGATTGTCTATGATAATTACATTACTTTTCTTGGGGTTCAGGCACATTTTATTTTTCGTCATTACAAGATTTCGGTCGTTCACAATTGCATTAATATTGGGTTCATGTTCGTATTTAATGGACTCTGCAATACACATGTCATCGATGAACGCGTTCATCAAATTATTTTTACACTGATGTTTTTGTTCAAAAGCAACTAACAGGTCATCAACAAGCACAATGAAGATAAGAACTGCTAAATTTGTTCCTTGTGGACACCCGTTGGTCATTGGTAGGAAACTGGACATGTAATCTTGAAACTTAGTACACTGAACTCTATTAGTAAGGAAATTAGCAACCCAAAAAATATCGTTTTGGTTAATACCAAGCTTTTTAAGACAATTTATGACAACATTATGGTCAACAAGATCAAAAGCTTTTGAAAGATCGAGTAATACAATAACAATGTACGTACATGGTCTATCCAACTCTTTCAAAATAAAATCGTACAGAGAAATAAGATAGTGTGAAGTCGATGATTTTTTAATAGCACCATACTGACTGCTGCTTAATTTGGATATTATTTGGCTGTAAATCCTATTGTACATGAAGTTTTCCATGATTTTACTGTAAATGTTTGTTTGTGTGATAGGACGTAGGTTTTCAATTGTAACATTTTTAAGGTCTTTAGGAACAGGGGTTATAAATCCCTGTTTCCATTCAGATGGAATTACATTGTTTTTGAAGCTAAAGTTGATCAAGTGCGTGTACATAGGTACTATGTGTACACCAGCCATTCTTAACAGTTTAGCCGGTAGACTATCTGGGACATTGGATTTATTCACATTTAGGTTATCAATGCATTTGAGTACATGGAATTGCCTTTATATTGTTACGTATAATTTTGAAAGACTATGCTCAAGAAGATATTATTACGGCAATGTCCTGTTATATTTATTTGTGAGTGAGATGGTAAAAGTGGGTGCACTGAAAGTTATCCTAGTAAATGCACTCCATTCCAGAAAGGATCAATGGATTAAATGGAGCCTTTGTGGCTTCTGTGTTTTTCAAAATCGTTGAAGTTTGAAAAGAATCACGTGCATGTGTGTATGATGACACTGACATTAAGCATGAATGTAAAAGGATTAAAATCAATGTAATCATTTATTACGTGGAGCATTTTGTGCCCCTTAAGAATTCAGAATGTTCATATTTGCGCGCATGTAAGTGAGAGTTATATCGGAAGCTTATGAATGAATCAGTATCACTAACTTTTTATCAATTTAAGCAAACACAGGCCTGCAAATTCTTTCGTTTGCGTAGTTTAAGATCATGACGAAGATAACGCATATTTTATGATCCTTGTTGGCATTTCTTTCTTGAAGTGCTATGAGATTCCATCACCGATCAAACTTTGTTTTGGAAGATATTAGATACAATTGTAACCAAAGTAACATCAGAATTCTTTATTTCAAATGGATGCGCAAATAGCTATTCTAAGAATTGTTGAATTGTAGATTTAGTGAAATATATATCCATAATATACCTAATATAATATACGATAAGTCCTTACCCTTTACCACATAATAGTTTTAAGGACAACGAGATTTTTAGCCGGACTACATAAAAACTATTTCAGTTTAAAATTGCTCAACGTTGATTGATTGCAACGTTGCTCATAATTGATTTCAGAAATCTTCCATTAATTTGCTACCAGTTTAGCAGTCTGTTCCAGAGATGGCTATTTCCCAGGGTTTTAATTCAAAAACCCGTGGGCACTGGTACTAAAGGGTTTTAATGGGTAAGTGGGTTGTAATGGGGTTTATGGGTTTTATTGTTTTTTAAATGTATTAATTTGAAAACACTTTTGGCGGGTTTTCAATGGTGCCATATGAATGCATGTTAATCCTATTTAAACCCAAAACCCACTAAAATCAAGTGATAAATGGTTACGTTAAAATACGGGTTAAATTGATTTACCCAGCCCGCGGTATAACCCGGAGCCATGTCTGGTCTGTTCATATAAATACTTAAGATCTTTAAATAACATGTTAAACTTTAAAATATTTTTTCGCTGACACTACCACAAAAACCCTGACTAATGATGAAATTGTCGTTGTAATCAAATATTCTGCCCAATTAAGCCTAAAATGTGATGTGGGCTTTAAAAAATCCAAATTGATAGATTGTGTTGAAAAGCTACAATTTTTATTTCACAGACCATAATATTGGTAGTATAAAGGTTGTCCGGCCGACGTCAATTGAAATCTAGAATTTATTCATTTCTTCAAGCTTACGATTAGGAAAATATTATTTCAGAACATATGCAACAGATTTTCATAAATAAATATTTTTATGCATGTGTAATTTCATGGCCACCAAAAATATCTATTGCAATTTTTGTATGCCTCCTCAGTCAAAAGATTTCGAAATCTGGAACTTTAGAAACGTGGAAGAACTGAAAATTACACAATGAGGACTGTAGTTAAAATTTGATATCAATAACATCGATCAAAAATTTTTGAAATTTTATATATCCGAACGCAATGATAACAGTTAGCTCCTTCCACCCATCGAAACACCAAATCCTTTCGATTACTAGTACATTAAATATTTCCTTTACATTCAGAAGATGTGCTCCTGAAGTAGATAATTTTCAGCATTTTCTTTGAAAAACCAAAATATTACCTGCTTCATTCAAGCAAGAAACTCAGATTTTGATGTGCTTAACAGTTCTTATTAAGATAGCTAAACAAATATTTCCGTACTTACATTTCAATATCAACACTCCAATAAAAGCCGGTTATTCACAAATAAGGCGCTAGAGTGATTTATAATATTTATTTAATTTATTATTTATATAATATTTATTTATATAATCACAAATCTCGATATTATGATAATATTTGACGTGTTTATTTTGTAGCTAAACCGCCGAGAACAGTCTACCACATAAACTCATTCAACATGAAAACAAGACAGATTCCCGAGAATGGACTGGACGCACCTTAAGACCTGTCCCCTTTGATCCTTTCTATCCATTAAAATAATTTAGGTATTGTTCACTCAAACAACAATTTAAAAGAAATCAAGCTACAAGTATATTTTCATTTAAACAGGATTGCTAAAAGTCTTAATAAAAAGACACATGAAGAGGGTGTTACGCACGTTTGCAAAAGCATAAAATTCATTAACCGTTCTTAAACGTTCCACAGTTACAAACTGCTTATTAATGAAAGGATTCACTGACTTCTTCAGAGTTCTTCAATACTGATCAATTTGACACGTTGACACTCGTGCTTCTCCTGTATTTCGTACATCTCGTGTATCTCGTATATTTTGCGTATCTCGTACATACCGTGTATCTCGTACATCTCGTGTATCTCGTTTAATTTTTGCATTTCGTGTATTTCGTGTTCCTCGTACATCTCGTGCATCCAATAATTTGTGTATTTCGTGTATCTCGTATATCTCGTGCGTTTTGCGTATTTCGTGTATCTCGTATATCTCGTGCTTTTTGCGTATTCCGTGCATTTGCATTTCGATTATCTCTTGTATTTTGTGTTTATCTACAATTTCGAGTATTTCGTGCAACGCGTTTATCTCGATTATCTCTTTTAATTTGTGTATCTCGTACATCTCGTTTATCATGTGTATTTCGTGTTTCTCGAGCATTTTGAGTATCTCTATAAATTTTGTGTATCTCGTGCAACTCGTGTATCTCGTGTATGTCGTTTAGTTCGTGTACCTTGTGTATCTCGTGTATCTCGTTTCATTCGTGCATTTCGTGTATCTCGTAAATCTCGTGCATCCTCTGAATCTAGTACATTTCGAGCATTTCGCGTATCTCGTGTATCTCGTACAACTCGTGTATCTCGTACAACTCGTGTATCTCGTACAACTCGTGTATCTCGTACAACTCGTATATCTCGTACATAACGTGTATCTCGTAAATCTCGTGTATCTCGTTTGATTCGTAAATCTCGTGTATCTCAAGTATCTCGTTTAATTCGTGTATCCTGTGTATTTCTTATATATCGTACATCTCTTGTATCAGTTTTTTCGTGTATCTCGTGTATTTCGTGTATCTCGTGTATTTCGTGCATCTCGTGTATTTTGTGTATCTCGTGCATTTCGTGAATCTCGTGCATTTCGTGTATCTCGTGCAGTTTGTGTATCTCGTGCATTTCGTGTATTTCGGCCGGTTTGTGTATCTGGTGCATTTGGTGAATCTCGTGCATTTCGTGAATCTCGTGCATTATGTGAATCTCGTGCTTTTTTTGTATCTCGTGCATTTTGTGAATCTATATAAATTTCTAGTATCTCGTGCGACTCGTGTATCTCAAGTATTTCGAGTATCTCAAGTATTACGTACATCCCGTGGCTCTTGTGTTACTCGTGCATTTCGCGTATTTCGTAAATTTCGGGCATCTCCTGTATGTCGTACATCTCCTGTAATTCGTACATCTCGTACATAACGTTTATCTCGTAAATCTCGTGCATCTCGTGCATTTCGTGTATATCGTACTTCCCGTGGTTGTTGTGTATTTCGTGCATTTCGTGTATCTCGTGTATTTCGTGAATCTCGTGCATTTCGTGTATCTCGTGCATTTCGTGAATCTTCTGCATTTCGTGTATCTCGTGCAGTTTGTGTATCTCTATAAATTTCTGGTATCTCGTGGGACTCGTGTATCTCAAGTATTTCGAGCATCTCAGGTATTACGTACATCCCGATGTTCTTGTGTAACACGTGCATTTCGTGTATTTCGTGCATTTTGTGTATCTCGTGCATTTCGTGTATCTCGTGTTTTTCGTGTATCTCGTGCACTTCGTGAATTTTGTGCATCTCTTGTATGTCGTACATCTCCTGCATTTCGTAAATCTTGTACTTTGTGTTGATCTACAATTTCGAGTATTTCGTGCAACTCGTTTAACTTGATAATCCCTTTTAATTCGTGTATCTCGTACATCTCGTGTATCATGTGTATTTCGTGCATTTTGAGTATCTCTATAAATTTCTGGTATCTCGTTTGACAAGAGTATTTCGAGTATCTCATGTATTACGTACATCCCGTGGTACTTGTGTATCTCGTTCATTTCGTGTATTTTGTGCATTTTGTGTATCTCGTGCATTTCGTGTATCTCAGATATTTCGAGTATCTCAGATGTTTCGAGTATCTCATGTATTACGTACATCATGTGGTACTTGTGGAACTCGTTCATTTCGTGTATTTTGTGCATTTCGTGTATCTCGTTTAATTTGTGTATCCTGTGTATTTCGTATATATCGTACATCTCGTACATAACGTTTATCTCGTAAATGTCGTGCATCTCCTTTATCTCGCGCATCTAGTGCATTTTGCGTATTTCGTGCATTTCGTGTCTATCGTACTTCCCGTGGTTCTTGTGTATCTCGTGCATTTCGTGTATCTCGTGTATTTCGCGAATCTCGTGCATTTCGTGTATCTCGTGTATTTCGTGTATCTCCTACATCTCGTGTATCTCATTTCAATCGAGTATCTTCTGTATCACCTGCATTTAGCTTATCTTGTTCATTTCATTTATCTCGTGTATCGCATTTAATTCTTGTATCTTGTGTGCCACCTGCATTAAGCTTATCTTGTTGATTTCGTTTAACTCGTGTATTTCGTGTATCTCGTGCAGTTTGTGTATCTCGTGCATTTCGTGAATCTCGTGAATTTTGTGAATCTCATGCATTTCTTGTATCTCATGCAGTTTGTGTGTCTCTAAAATTTCGAGTATCTCGTGAATCTCGTGCGTTTCGTGTATCTCGTGAGGTTTGTGTATCTCGTGAGGTTTGTGTATCTCGTGTATTTCGTGTATCTCGTGTATTTCGTGTATCTCGTGTATTTTGTGTATCTCGTGCATTTTGTGTATTTCGTGCAATTCGTGAATCTCGTGCACTTCATGCATCTCGTACATCTCGTACATCTCGTGCATCTCGTACAACTCGTGTATCTCGTGCACCTCATGCATCTCGTACATCTCATGGATTTCGTGTAAATCGTACATCTCTTGCATCTCGTACATCTCGTGTATCTCGTACATCTCGTGTATCTCGTATATCTCGTGCATCTCGTGCATCTCGTACATCTCGTGCGTCTCGTGCATCTCGCACATCTCGTGCATCTCGTACATCTCGTACATCTCGTGTATCTCGTGTATCTCGTACATCTCGTGTATCTCGTATATCTCGTGCATCTCGTGCAACTCGTACATCTCGTGTATCTCGTACATCTCGTACAACTCGTGCATCTCGTACAACTCGTGCATCTCGTAAATCTTGCATGTACCTTGTGTATATTGCAAATCTCGTGTACTTCGTACATCTCGTGTATTTCGTGAATTTTGTGCATCTCTTGTATGTCGTACATCTCCTCCATTTCTTAAATCCCGTGTATCTCGTATATTTCGTGTATCTTGTACATAACGTGTATCTCGTACATCTCGTGTGTCTGGTTTATTTCTTGCATTTCGTGTTCCTCAAACATCTCGTGCATCCAATAATTTGTGTATCTCATGTATCTCGTATATCTTGTGCTTTTTGCGTATTCCGAGCATTTGCATTTCGATTATCTCTTGTATTTTACGTTTATCTACAATTTCGAGTATTTCGTGCAACTCGTTTATCTTGATTATCCCTTTTAATTCGTGTATCTCGTACATCTCGTGTATCATGTGTATTTCGTGCATTTTGAGTATCTCTATAAATTT
>JAQIXX010005965.1:0-13000 GCA_034700605.1 Willowsia nigromaculata
GTCACGTGGTCGTTGCCGAGAATCAACATGTTCATCCGGAAGTGAGGGAGGTATAAACCTTATGCCACGACCACGTGGTCTTTCAACTTCTTGGGAACTTTGACCTCCACCGTGACCAGCCCTTCTCGCTATAGTCTCTGGAGCTACTCTCCTTCCTGTCGCGGCAACGATTTCCTCAAGAGACTGGAAATTATGATAGGTATTTTGGATTCGCGGTGGCGGTGAGACTGGACGAGGGAATGGTGGTGTTGGTCCTGGGGTGTCCCACTGATCTCTCATGAAAATAACTGTTTCTCCAAATGTCACCTCCCCACTTCTTTCATGACGCCTATCAATGGCTGCAGCTCTTCGTCTTCTCTCGATTATCTCGTCCAGAGTGAGATCAAGATCAGCCATTATGCTTCTTTCTACAGGTAGTAGTAGACTAAATAGATGCACGTCTTAAAAGTGTCACCTCTGCAGCAAAAACGTTATAAATCTTTGAAAAGCGATTTGGATTTTCAACTACGTTTTTGGAATATTGTTCAGAATTTTAACTTTCGAACAAGTTTAGTGAGAGGAGACTAGACAAGCCGGCAAGTGTTCAGACTAAAATGATACCAAAATTGAGAGAACAGAGAGCTTTTATAGTTACTTCCCTTCATTGCGATTATTCAAATGACAAAAATTAGAATGAAAACTTTGCAAGGAATTCAGATCCAAGTGACATGAATTAAAAATAAGTGCATAAATTCAATTCAACTGAATATCAGTGGCTCTACTTTGCTTACTTTTCTCTCACCCTCAAATGAAAATCTGCATTTCCGGTAGAGCTATATTAACTTTGTAGCTTTCACCCCCACTAATTCTTATCAGTAAATTATCCATTTAAAATTTGCAAATCTGCATTTACATGAGAAACTGCATTTTGAAATTGCAAGACTTCATGACTTCATGACATATGAATTTGTAAAGAGGATCAAAAAGATGAACAAAGAGAAATTATGGATTTTGAGGTGGTGTTGCTTACGGCCCCAAATGTAAGCCAGCGAGTCACTGAAGCTTGGCGCTAATTCTCCACTGTTTATTTTCCCGTTTGAGTTCATGTGATTTGATGTGAGCTCAGCGGCTGATAAATGCTTATCTGACGCTGACAGTCGAAAACTGGAAGTTACGCTGACGCTGAAGACAGACATCCAACGAAAGCATTTTATGACTTGTTTTGAACTCTGATTTTTGTGAGTGTTGCATTGGCGGTTAGAGTAACATGGAGTGATTGCTTGTTGTTGGAACAGGGAGCATCCAAATGTCAAAGTGCGGCTTATGGAACAATCATTGTATTTAATCAATCAAGAGTAGTTCAGTGAGCACTTGACAGTCAAGTAAGTAACCACTAATTTCCTGTCATTCTTAATTTGTTAATCATAATCATTCTTCTAAATACTAAGGATTATTGAACAATATGTAAAGGTTAAAGTAGTTTTCATCATGTTGCGCATCAAAGTTGAACTGTCAAGTTATGTCATATGTCGGTTGCAATTAATGTTGGCTTGTGTAGGCTACATTTAATGTTTCGCATTTTTTTGCATGTTTAATTAACCTTTAGATTGAAATAATTTTAAATGTTCTTCTTGAAATCATCTTTACAAATGCATTGGCTAAATGCAATTGGCAGAACAATGCCATTCGAGTACTCAAATTGTTCTGTTGGTTGTAAGTTGTAAAAATAATATGTTTGAATAGAATGACCTCAGTGTTCAATGGTTAAAAAATGCACCTGACAAAAGTATTTAAAGTATTTCACAAAGTTCAAACAACGGCTATATGTTTTATTTTTCAATGCAGACGATAAAATATGCTAATCCAAGACATTGCAAGATTTGCAAGCTGGGCACAGTTGCATCAAATGAATTGCATAATTTTATTAATATTATGATAAACTTGTAGGTCAATTTTCCACCTTATTGTGATTTTTGGGGTACTGTGAGACAAGACAATGTTAATTGAGTCCTTCATTAAATGTTGACTATCACATTGATACTGGATACTAAAGTTTATTAATGCTAATTTAAAGTTACTCATCGTGTTTCTACTTATGTATATTTGTTCATCAGGAGGCAAAAATGTCGTCAAAAGATAAGGGATCTTCTGGGCGAACACTGAAGGTGCTGTCGAGAGAAGAGCGAGGGGATGGAGACAGCGGTAGCGAGTCCAGGAGACGGGACCGTGACTCCAGACGGCGAGAGGAAAGAGATAGACGAAGGGAGAAAGAGAGAGATGCTACAGAAAAACCTGTGCAAGGTCCCATCGTCCTCCTGAAGCGACCTGACGCTAAACCATCCGCTGGAACAAGTGGCAACAGCGGTGGAGCAGGCTCAAACGAAGTTGTACCATCATCGTCGGATAATGCATCCAGCTCTGGAAAGCAGTCTAGTACTGCAGGTCCAACACTAATTTTGCAAAGGTCTTCAAAGAAAGAACAGGAAACTGGGGAGAATTCAAGTACCGAAGTATGTTGAACCTGTTGGACTTATTTGTAATTTGAGTAATTTGAATCTCATCGCTACGTTGTACTTATTTTTCAGAAAGTGAAAACTACGGGTCCACCACCAGTTACAGAAGTGCTAAAAGCAGCATACCAGTTCCCTGGAGGTCAGGCCATGACATTGATCGACTCAAAAATGAAAATATGCCCTTGGAGGCTCTTTGAATATGAGCAGAGCAATTACACAGGAAATATGGATTATCTAGTTGTTACTGCAATAGGAAGACCGAATGTTGGTAAGAGGAAGCAAAAATGAAGCATTAATGTGTAAATAATCGCTTTCTGTCAAAGCTACAATATGTTCTGTCATAATATTTTATAGGATATTAGCATACTGAATATTTATCTTTTGGTTCTCTTTCTCAGGTAAATCCTCAATTCTCTCCTATTTAGCCGGAAGTGATGTCAAATTTGGCTCGAGAAACATATTTCCGCCAAGAAGTCGTGATGAGGAAATGCATACTTCCATTTACATATCGAAAAATCAAGTCGTTTTTATTGAGCTGAGTTCTGTATTCAATCAAGCGGCTACAAGTGAGCTTATCCCATTGGTTTCAACCCAAGGCGTTCTGGAAGTTTCTAATGTGGTACAATTGCGAAATGATATTATGCAAATCACAACAAGTTGAAAGATGTATAGAATTGTGAATAATTTTGAATTTGAATTATAGACATGGAATTTGCGCCTCGTCCGTTGGGCACTATCCGTTAGTCATGTTATCCTAATCGTTAGTGAAAATGTTTTTGAACCAAACATATTTCAATTGATGAACTCAGCAGAAATCATACACACGATGGTATGTAATAAATGCTCAAATGCTTTATGACATGTCTGTATGACTGGCATGACGTGGCTAGAGTAAATTAGATGCATAATTGACAGGTTTGAATGGAGTTGTAATTTATTTGGTCTTAATTTGAATAGGACTCTGCTCTGGGAGAAGGCTCATATCCGGAACCTGTGTATGTCTGCAATAAAACAAACTTGGAGCTGCTGGATAACTCGGAAATAACTGAACAGTTTCAAGAGCATTTTACTTCTGTGATTGGAAGGACAGCTAGAATTGAACCTAATTATCATATGCTTCCTCATGTTAAATATGGAATGGAACATTATAGGTAAATCCAATAATACGTTTTTAGACAGGTAATTCATGAAGATATGCAAACTATAATTGTTAATCCTAATTGTAATTTTAATTTATCATCAATATAGGTTTGAACATTTCAAAGAGTCAATCTTGGAGTTCAATCGTTACAATCGCGCACCATTCGCTCCAGAGAAAGAAGGTCTCACTAAACTTGTACAGAAAGTCAATATTCAAGACTGGTTCCAAAATGCATCCAGGCTTTGGGATGAAATGAATGTACCCAGTTTTTTCTCATCATACGTTAAACTATTACCTTAAGAAGTCGATAGGGTAAATTAATTGTGTAATTTTTAAAGTAAGTAGTTAAGCTACTGTAGTTTTATGCCGTACCTGTAATCAATGTGCTATGCTGTTTAGTTCAATAATAATTTATCGCTAATGATTCATAAAATCAAATTAATGCCAAAATGATGTGATTTAAAACAGTCAATTATTAGCATGTAGGGCTAGCATATTTTTTATGTGAGGAATGGTAAGCTAAAGCCATAATGTTTTTGAAGTGCCCACTGCACTGTTTGATACGTGTGTAACTAGCAAAGACCAAAAGACTAGGTAGTGCAGTTGACGAGGTGACATGAAGCCTTCCTCATAAAAGTAGTCATGGAAGTCGCTCGTCACTACCGCATATAGAATGCGAGAAAAAAAATTGTGATAATTCCTCTGTTTGATGAATGACTGATATTTCAATTTGCATGTGAACACACAACCACAACCACTACTATGACTTATACCCCATAGGCGCTCCACAAATTCCAAAAACCGTGATGTCCAACTTTCAATACGTGTAAATTACGGTAGCGTAGTGTTAGCTCTATTTTCACCCAAAATCCGTCGTTATAATAACTGGTTGGGAGAATGACGAGCGCTGGAAATAACTATGTACCCAAACCTAGAGCAATCACTTTCTTAGCCGCACCTGGCTCCGAGTCAGAGACCAACTATTACCCACAGGAGCTATCCTGGACCGCCTTTGACAACTTTTTGAGGCAACGATCCCTCCGAAGGGTGTTTTACTTTGCTGGTGGCACTGGTGTCTTCCTTGCTGCATGGTATCTCTACAGAAAATTGTCTCGAAAGCCGATTGAACCAGAGTGCTCCGTGTCAACAATTAACATCTCATTGAACGATATGAAAGACATCACATATCCCTATGAAGAGTATAGTAACAACAATGCTGACTTGGCAAGCGATAAGATGGTGGTGGCAAGACCTATAGAGAACAAGGTGGTTATCCATTGCTGTCCAAGAGGATTCTATGTGCCTTCCATTGCTACGGAGCCTTTGAAGCTGGAAACATTCTTGAGAGTCGCAAACATTCCTTATGAGGTAACTGAGGTAAATGTAATACTGGAAGTTACGTTTTGGAGATTAAAATAAGAAAATCTATAAAATAATTTTGGTTTGTTTTAGGTAAACTTTTGCAACGAGTTTGAGACACCTTTCTTGACATACGGGGACAAAATTGGGAACGACTTTCGTGAAAGCATCCGCATTTTGAGTGAGAAGTTTGATGTGAATTTGGAAGGGAAGGATGTGACAGCAAGCAGGAAAACAGCTTCCCACTTGGTGGACATCAGTCTAGAGAATCATTTCCAATGGGCGATTCTCATCTGGCGATGGATTTTTGATGAGGGCAAATCTCTAAGGAAAATCCACGCCATGAATGCTCTCGGAGAGCAAGTTGTTCCGGATGTGTCGCAGAGAGTAAAGGATGCGACTAAATACCATCCAATAGGACAGTTGGATAAAACAGAGTTTGTGAAGACCATTGCCCAAGGGATCCATGATATTTCGGCAGCCCTAGGGAAACACAAGTATTTCCAAGGCCAGACACCAGGGCTGGTGGACTGTCATGCTTTTGCTGTTCTTGCACAAATCATGTGGAACATGCCGGGCTCACCGTTTGAGCATCAAATTAGAAGTATGATTATTTTTAAATATGAAAGAAGGAAGATCAAAAAATTACTGTATATATTTTGAATTGTATTTGCATAAATAGAAACTAATTGATGATTTCAGAGTACGGAAATCTGCTTGAATTCGTCAAGAGAATGAAAGAAAAGTACTGGCCTGATTGGAACGAGCTGATTCTGAAACCTCAGGAATTCGAAGAGAATTATATGCGTTTCTCCTCGTCAGGTCGATCATCTCGATCTCCCTCTGCCAGCGGGAAAAGGAAAGGTTCTAGAAGCCGAGACAGAAATGAAAACCCCGAAGACAAAAGCGGACCAGAAATGACAACAGGTAGCGACGAGGAAAGCAGTCATCTAATTGGGGATTCAAACGTGAACGTATATTCTATCGCTCCCGCCGGAAACAAAATACCAAACGCGAGCCCTGAAGCTCCAACAAAAGTAGAAAATGAAGATAGTCAAGAGAATGCAAACTCTTCACCAGCTGGAATTCTAAAACCCGGACCAGTTCAGACAAGTGCTGACCCCGTGTCAAAATTAAGGTCAGGGTTTATCACTGCATCTGTTGGAAGTACAAAGTTTCCAGTTGAAGAAGTCAACCAGCCTTCAGACCCTGAATTGCCTACCAATCCTAAACTAGCTTCCCAATCCCGTCTCCGTTCACCCCTTGCCCCTGAAACTCCTCTTAAAAGTACACCCAAAGTACAGCCTCAGCAGCCATACCTTCACCGAGAGGATCCAGTGATGCATGCGCCCAAGCCCTCTGTGAAATTCGCTAATACGGCTAATATCGAGTCCACTACAGCTCCACTGCAGCAAAATGAACAACAACCCATGCAATATTACAATAGCAGCTTCCAGTCCACCCCTCCATCTTCTCAGATTCCAGTGAGGACTCAGCAGTACCCCTATTCTGCAGCTGAGATATCAAAGAGACGCCCCATTGATCGACAGCAGCAACTCGAGCAATTGCGTCATTCTACCGTACAACAACAACAACAACAGTATGAACCGTACGCGGAACAGGCTTCCCCCCAAAGACATTCAATGACAGGTGGTACTGCAGATGACTATCGCAGAGTTCAGAATGCCACTCCAATGCCTCAACAGCAACAGGGTGGGCAGTATTACAACCAACCTCCGCACACCTCCCTCCCCGCATATGGACAAACTGCATACGCTGCTGCTGCTCCCCCGCAAATGTTTAACAGGCAAGCGATTCCAGGAGGTTATCCCCAACAAATGCACTACTCATCACCACAAGTTGCAACTCCAAATAATGAGGGAATGCGAACCCCTGCAGCTTATCAGCATCAAACCTTGAACCAGGAACAGATGCAGAAGGCAGCGCAGGCACAATTGGAAGCTTATATTCAGCAACAGCAACGCCAGCAATATCAACAACAACAACAACATCAACAACAACAACAACATCAACAACAGGGGCAGGTCACGTTCAGCCCCAATGGAGGAGGATTGGTTGCAAGCTTTGTCACCCCATATGACCCCAGGGATCCTTCAGCTTTGTTGCGATTTTGATGAAGAAAATGAGAACACTAATAATCAATAAAAGAGCTTCCGTTTGAAAAAAAGTCAAAATTATTAAGTAAATAAAATCATAGATTGGCCATTATAGTAAACTATAACAAAATTCTCACATGTGCTTTATCTGTCTTCTAAATCTTTACTGTCTGGAATAAAATTACGAAGTTACAATAATAATGCGAATTTGACAACGTATACCGTATAATAATAACAATAGATGAGTGAATTTCATATAAAACATCGTATTTTATTTTAATCTGCAAGTCCCTTGAAAAAATCTGACGCATTTTGGTGGCTCGACGATGGCAAATTATTTCGTGTCAGGTCCTTATTCTGTCCGCTAGCCTTATGATTGCTCTTGTTCCCTTTGCTTGTATCCTTCTTGGTGTCCTTTGAAGAGGGTCCCGTAACAGTCATGTTCTCAAAATACGAGACATTCCAAAACTTGACAGTTTCATCAGGGCCAGTGGAGGCGATCAAGTGTCCATCATTGCATACGTCCATCTTCTCCACGGGATGGCCTACTTTGCCAACGACGCCCAAATACTTTTGCGGAAAAAAGTTGAAAGCTCTGATGAAGCCGTCATCCCCTCCACAGAGAATGATCTTCTCAGTGATTGGAATCATGGCTTGAATAGCTTCTCCTCTTCCAACTCCAGTGCAAATATCGGAATGCTTCCCAAACTCGTCCCAGTTGAAAATGTAGACGTCACCTTTGCCATCACCAACTGCGAGCTTCGACTCCTGTTTGAAGACACACGAGCAGTTAAACTCGTAGTCGTAAATCTCAGATTCCACTTGGACTTTGCCGCCTCGAATTTTCACTGCGTAGATGGCACCTTCTTCGGATGTGCAGACGAGAATGCGACGATCATCATTACTGACCATGGAGGTGATTGCGTCTTCTCCCAGACGGAGGGAGGTGGTAGCTGAGTTTTTCGAACGGTTATCCCAAAGCAGCACGTTCCCGTCATCGTCACCGGTTGCAAATATGTGCTCGTCGATTACATAAACGGAACTTACTGGTGCACTGAAAATAAATAATAATTATTCATCAAAATTCAAACTTGCTACACATTACTTCTCAAAGCTTGCATAACATACAGATGCTTACGTTGTGGCGTTTTTGATTGTTCTCTCTAATTTAAGTCCTGTCTCAACATCATAAACCTTGATGGTTTGATCACTGTACGCAGAAATTAGTTTCTCTCCGTCGTGAGTAAAAGCGATTCCACGAACTGAGTGATCCTTGTGCTGACACTCGACCGATTTCGTGTTCTCCTCTACTGAATACCGATACCTTGAACAGTGAATTAGACCCGTAATTAATATTCTATATCTCAATTAATCGGACATATCATATCACTTGGCATACCAGAATGCAAACTCACATTAGAACTTGACCTTCATAATTTCCAAAAGCCACTTGGTCTTCCTTTGGATGAAATGAGATTGTAGAGGGAATCGCTTCCAAGAGGAGATCAGGAGGATGATTCGATGACTTCTTTTCTTTAGCCTTCTCAATCGCTTTGATAACAGGATCTTCTTCATCGACAACGTCCTCTTCCTTATCCTTACTTTCCTCTTGTGCTGTTGAAGGCTTGGCGTCTTCATCATCCGACGAAAAGTCAGAGTCCATGTCATCATCACTATCCGAAGTAAGGCTTGAGGAATCACTGTCAGCTTCAGCGATATCATCCATATCCCCAACGCCTACAGGGTTGTCCGTCTCCTCCAAAGAATCATGATTAGTCCCCATCACTCTCGTCTGTAAGGACTCCTCCACGCACAGTCGCCAGTCGTTTTCGCACGTCTATTTTAAAAATATAAAAGTCCTGCAGCTACCGCTTCACACAAATGTACACTAATTTTAGTTGAAAGTCTTGACTTATCACTTACCCACCCACCAAGTTAATTTTGCTGATGAGCCTTCAAAATTTTTTACTATGAGCTTGTCGTTTGATTGTCCGTTGTTGTTTGGAGGGGGATTCAGTAAAGACTGAAGTGGTTTAATGAGGAGGTGTAGTGACACTAAACGTCAAAAATTAAGGGGAAGAAGAGCAGAACACGACGACACACCGATCAGTCACGACTACTCCAATGTTTTCCTTTCACTTTTTTCTCACTTGCCTTTGCCATGTTGGTTCTCCTCAGAGATCTCCTGTCTCGCGGCTTCAGCAGCACAAAGCAACCTGCTCGCTTCTCATGTGACTGCAGCATCAAGAGACAAAGCCCAAATCTTGCCTTCCGGCAACATCATGAAATGCTTATGCAAACTTTCAAATCAATGTGGATTCTAGATGCCATAATTTATGATAGTTTATAATTCTTTATTGCAATTTTATGAATTAAATAAAAAATAGCACGACAAGTTTTCATTTGGAACGGTGCAGTCCACCTCCACCTGCCAACCACTCACGTTACATTGAAATTATTCTTTGTTTCTAAATCGAATGATGTAATTGATCGCCCCGTTACTCTGAGGTTGTCCTTGATGGTGGTGGTGATTAGGTTTCGGACTGTGGACACCTCTTGCTCCAATGAAATGGGTGCTGGAGGAACTGCCCCCGTCGGAAACAACGTGCATGCTCACATTGTTGGACGTTGTGACGTCCGCGTCAACACCTGACAGGTTCATGCTAAGTACTTGGTTTCCTCCAGTGTTATGACCTCCTTGGGAGCCTTGTGTCCAGCCATTGGAGCCTTGGGGGGACCAACCTGTGGGGGTTGACGGCTCTGGCTTGGGAACATAGGGAGGCACTGATAAAGTTTCTGAATCTGCTGGGGCATGTGAAGACTCAATTTCCTCCAACGAAACTAGTTCAGGGATCGGATCCAACGCTGGCGCAGCGTCTGGATGGAATAAAGGAGAATTGTCAGCGTCGTCTTCCACCAGATTTTCAGTGTCCACCTCATGCTGGGAGATTTGCGGCTCAAGAGGTGGTAAAGGCTCGATGCCTTCCTGAGTCTCGACAGGCTGTAATGGCGTCAACGGTGCTAAAGGAGCAATGCCACCAGATTGATCCTTTTCATCCGCTGACTGCTGAAAAATCTGAGGAAGCTGCAGTTGCGGTTTTGGCCTAGACGCGGGATTGAGCAATGGCTTGAGTGGTTGAGGAGGCTCCATCATCATTGGAAACGGGAAATATTTGTTCCCTCCATTCAAATTTCCACCATAATTCCAGTTCTTGCCAATGCTTGAATCAAACAGCGAGATGGCAGTGTCTAAAAGCGCTGGAGAGACACCAGCCACAGCCACAATGGTCTCTGGTGGTTGCTCCCCTCTTTTCTCCAATTTCTCCAAACTGGCACCTTTTTTCATGGAGTAAATCAATCACGATAATTGCTTAATTACGTATCATTATAAAAATTACAGGCTACCTTCTATCATTAGCTATTAATCAAATACTGTTCTTTTTCACTGACCTTGAAAATTTAACACCTGCAGCAATACTACCAGGTAAATTCCTCTCCAATTATTAGTCAACTCCATTTTTAAATGAATGGTTAGGCAAACTAATTAGCAGAGGTGTGTAATAACCTGTGTCGGTCAAATGAGGCGGAGGATTGACTGGTATAAACAGGAACTAAGCAGACCTGCAAGCTATTTTCAGAACGCCCCAGTCAAAACTGACCTTAATAATAACCACAAGATTGATGCTCATCCCCATTTCATTGCATTACTCTTTCAATGCATTAAATTTAATCAAGAAAACATGAAAGGAGAATAATATGGACTCATTACGAAAAGAGAATTTATATTGACAGGTACCTAAAGCAGGCCCCATTATTATTCACCTGTGGTGAAGGCCTTTCCTGTTACACATTCATTTCTTTTCCAAATTTAACCCTTTTGTTTTCTCTACTCTCCATATTTGCATAATGTTCATGTAGTGTAGTATCGCTTAACAAGCAAAGTGACTGAACTTTTTTTGTGATTTATGGATACAGAGTTTATCGGTGCATAGCATCACCGTCCTATGAATCTCATATTGTTACGGTAAACGGCATATCATGGAACGAGAAGAGCCTTTAGTAAATCTTTATGGGAAATTCTCAGTATCCCGTGGGCATAGAAGAAGAGCCCTTTGCGAAACAACATGAGTGAGAAGGCTGGCCTAGCCTGGCCTGTGTACATAATATTTTATCTGATAATCTGTGGGCTCCCTACTTATTTAAATAAATGCAATGTAAAAGTACAAGTACCACGAAAGGGTTGTCCATGTGCTCAAGTATGCATTTCCGTGTGATATATGGTAAGTAGCACTACTCCATGTACATATAGTAGACATTATTGTGTTCTCTATTGTTGCGTTTTTTCTCTAAAAAAATCTAGGGGCGAAGTTCACTAGAGAAATGAGATAATTTTCAAAGGGCAAAGTTATTACCTACTTTTTTGGAGATAAAAATGTCAGAGGAAATTGTGGCAGATCTCCAGCAGGTTTTCTTTCTAAATCATATAATAACCAAGCCAGTTTCATATGCTATTTTCTCTGAAAAACGACTGGAAAAATTTATATGGCATTGTTGGTGATTGTTTAAAAAAGGAAAATATTTTCTCTCTGCATTCATGCTTTTATGTTTTTTAAGAATAATAATTTTATTCAAATTACAAATCTCATTAATGTCATCCCATCCATGAAATATATTAATTTGGTAACGCACACACATCATATTTACATACAGTTACACACGCATGGCATTATTAACTTATCTATTATTATATGTATTTGTGTTTTGTACAGCAATAAAATAGACTTTTAAGTTTTCTTTGAGATTTTTTTTACAGTACAACTTTCTTTCAGCATTCTCGTTAACGGTAACATATAGAAGGGCCGGGACATGGGTCACAACCTACAGTAATAACATGTAAATGTACATAATGGAGGCATACAAACAGTTAAATGCGAAATGCAATTTCCTTAACTTCAGTAAATCAAATATCAAAAAATTTACAATGGATTTAAAAAATACTCTCGTGGTGTGCACACGTGCATAATACAGTATTGCTCATTTGCATTGGCTAATTAAAATCATGGCTTGTTTTAAATATAAGGACGAGTATTTACAACTAATTGCACATTTGCACAACAATTGAGCGTTGAACATGCAGAATACTTACAGGCTGTGAGATAAACAGAGTAAAAATGTCAAATGAGTTGCTTTTGTGTAGAATATCGTACTGTCATCATAAAAATACACATATTTTCTTACGGGCACGTAGATACTTTCCACTAATCATATTAAAAATTATAGAAACTGTTTACAATTATTTATGGGTTGATACTAATTACATAACAATTAAAAATTAACAACTTAATTTTTACCACCATTTTTGCAATTAAAGCTGACAAACGCAACGATTACATTTTTATTAAATTACGTAGCGTCTGTGATAATAAGAACATGGCACGATGAATTGATAACCTACATATTATATATACTGCTTGACAATCAATTACAAACATTTACTCTTTTCTGTCTTAACTCCTTTCTCAGATTCTCTCGAACGATCAGCGAATACAAAAATTAGTAGATAATATCGTGATGATAATTAGTGCTGGGGGAGGGGAAGATTATGATATGAAATATATTTTTTGTGCTGCTTTTCAATGTATTGCTTATTCTTCTCGCTTTTTTAGTCTTCCTCATTTTTAATACCGACGGAAGGAATCTTGCGGGGAGGAAGAAAAGTTACTATTATTGAGACTCCTCCATCCCCCACTCCTCGTCGGCGGACTACTCCCACCCCTTCCATCATGATTATTATTATTGTGATGATGTCCTGGACAGCAATAGATGGGTGTGCTTCTCGAGCTAGAGCTCGAGGAAGGATACGGATGTCGGACAATAGGTGGCTGAAGCTG
>JAQIXX010005966.1:0-12999 GCA_034700605.1 Willowsia nigromaculata
ACTTGCAGCCTGGAGGACGCAATTTGCATCCTGAATTTGCAGCCTGGGGGACGCAATTTGCATCCTGAAATTGCAGCCTGCGGGATGCAATTTGCAACCTAGAGGAGGCCTGAAATTGCAGCCTGGAGGGCGCATTTAGCAGCCTGTGGGGATTTCACCCGAATTGAGGGGGTAATTAAAGCCTTCTACGTTAAAAAGTTTGTGAAATTTTTTATAGTTATTATCAGAGAAAGAGGAAATATGCAAGATAATTGACAAAATATGCACGAAAAATAGGCAAAATTGTACAAAATAGGACAACGTTTTCCAGCTTCTATGCAATATGCACATTTTTAAGCATATTAAACTCCGTTGATGGGTCCTCTCCAAAGAATTAAATATCGGTGGAATTTAGAATTTATTCTTCCGAACAACGCATTCAAATCTCAGCCAGCTGCCACGTAAGCGTTCATCAAGTCAATGGTTTTGTGGAAACTTTGAGTACGGAAGGCACACTGAGGGAGGCAATGAAGGGACCACTTATCTTCAATCTTATCAGTGGCCAGATATCGAGTGGAAAACTGATCAATCAATAAACAAGCTATTTCCACATCCCCTACCGAACTAACTTAAGTATTTTAGAAAATGTAAGTTTGCCTTAAATAAACACTTTGAAGATAATTGGTGAACTAACTTTTCTACCATAAATGCACTGCATGATACAAACAGTCCTATCACTAGCAATATAAATATTAATTGCACATTCCCCTCCATTGTTGGCTCCTTCAAGGCCTGCCTTTCAATCTTAAATTTTAGCAATTTGCCACTACTACCAACAAACTTTATCCACCAATCAAATATTCCAGAGGCTGTGATTGACTTCAATCTTTTTATCAGAACTTGATGTACGTTGCCAGTTATTTGAATAGTAGTAGTTTCTCGCAGAGTCGAAATTCCTTCCACAAAAATAATTTCCTTTCCAGACAACTGTAGTCGCTTTCCAAACTCATTGCGCTTGACCGTAGGAAGTATAACTGCGGTTTTGTTGCAAGTGTTTAAAAACTCATAAAGCAATTCATCTTCCATTACAGAAATCTGAGTTTTCAATTCTCCAAAATGTTTATTGGCTAAATGCTTATCAAACGTTTTCCAGTTCGGCCAATTTCCTTTAACAATTTTTGCAGCATTTATAGCTAGTTCGGGATGAAGTTGGGAATTTGCATATGCCAAATCAAATGTTTCTCTCTGATAAGCAGTTAAATCTTTTAAGAATCCTTTTAAATTATTAAGTACAGATTGAATTGTGTAGTGCAGAAACTTATTATCAAACACTGCATGTCTGTGTTGGATGGTGAGTGAAAAGTTGTACGGAACTTTAGTCTTAGGTTTATTCCAATTTTGTTTGATTGGTTTCATATGAAAGTATACGCCACGTGATCCAACTATCAAGGAAAAGTTATCATTCACCAATTCTGATATCTTTTCATAAGGTGTTGGGCTCCTTGGTGATATCATGTTGTAAACATTTGTGTTCTTGTAAGCATTACTCAATACTACTCCCGCTAAAAGGAAAGTGCCAATGACGTAACATTGCTCCTTTAAATTACAAGCAGAGTCGTGAAATGGGCTACTCTGTTCCAGCAAGCATTTGATAACCATAAATAGATGGTCAGTAATCGAAATTTGATGCTGCGATTTCGTAAACAATCGGTTTATCAGGGCTACTGTTACGACAGCGATAAAAATGAAAACCCATACAGAAACCTTGTAAGCAATAACTAATTCCTTAAGTGAGCTGCCATCTACACCATTTATACCTCCACAACTTAGAAAACCTAATTGATTGATGACGTCATTAAAAAAGAAAGGATACACTTCAGAGTCATTATTCATATGCGAGCCAACGCTCAATTCAACGTTAAAATTATAAGTCTTTTGATTGTCTAATGAATATTTTCGTCCATTAGTGCAAACAAAATTGTCTTGAACAATTGTGAAGTTTTGCAAAAGTTCCATCCAAATTGCCACAATCCCATGCATAAGCTTATCTTGAGGATGACCAAAACTTAAGCTTGCAAGCGACGGAACTTTTGATTTCGGCCAAATTTCATTTTCGCACAAGTATAAATGATACATAAAGCTTCCAGATGTTTTTACGTCTGTACGCATACCGCCTTTTGCTCTTAATAAAGCTCTTTTGAACACTCTACTATCAAACAAAACTTCTAAATTATTTGAGATTTTAGAGGCTTCTACCAAATCTTGAACCTTGAAATTGTATAAAGTGCGTACGTTAGTTTGTATTATTTCATGAATAGCGAACTCTTGCATTTCTAAAGATTTACCACTTTGGTTTATAGTACTAGTGAGCAGTAACATGAAATATACGTCATGTCTTATAAATGGGGCACTGTCATTAAAATTTGTGTACTTGGTTTTCTCCAAAGTTTGGTTTGGATCCCATTTTTCTTTAAAATTTGATTGTTTTTCTAACAAAACATGAATCAGTTTACTCGCACATGGTAATGATTTCCGAAACAGGTTCCATGTGATTGAACCTCGAGCCAAATTGTAATGAAAAACTGGAGGTGGAGTGATTCCATTTCTTGTATATTCGACAGGGAGAAAAATTGAAATTTGCATCTGGCAAGCCCATGGTTTGTTGGTTAAAGAATGTTTGAAAAATTCTAGCTGTGCACACAAATTGCTTATGCTAGAATATGAGGTGGCCCTTTCGACACTCACTACTAGTTCAGATGTAGGACATTTTAATTTTATTATGGCATTGTTTACTTCGATGTTTAGCTTTGAAGAGTTGTGGTGTGAAGTTGACAAGAAGTTCTTTGGGAACCATATTATTTGGTTAGACAAACTTGGGGTATTTCTGGAAGTTTGTTGCATATCTTCAACAAACATTCCAGGTAAAACTTGTCGCAAAATTACGGGAATATCCAAAGGTAAAATGTTAAATCCTAAGTAGTTGTCTATTAGTAGATGACAATTTATATCCTTTGAAATGAGATGCTCTCCTATCGGTTGTATGTTAATTACGTCAAAGCTATTGAATACGTGATTGTTGGTTTCATGTTTTGAATTGTCTGTTACTTGGATGAGTTGATGGTTTCCCTTGTACGTTTTATCAGTATGATTGTTCCATGGTTTGTTGTGAAGTGGCAGTAAAGTAAATAGTGGCATTTTTTGGTGTTGTGATTCAGTAAGGTTTAGGATATAGACGGTAATTAATACAATATATCTGCAATATAAATATTTTTGGCGCATTTTGCCTCAAATAGCGAAATATTTTTTTTACAAATGGTTACAAAATGCAACAAGAAGCATGCAGATAGTATAAACTGAAAGGTGGTTTATGAATTTAAAACTGCTATCGTTGTTTTGCATAGGAGGCTCAAATACTGAAAAATTCAGGTTTAGAAATGTTGGTGCAAGCAATAATGTTACTTAACAACAGACAAGCCTGTCTTTGAAATGCTTACGTTTGAGGACAAAATTCTTGGGTAGACTTGACATTTAAGATAAATAGCGTCAACTGATGGCACCAATTGTAGGTTAATTACATAAAACTGTATTATTTTGAGAGATAGACTAGTAAAGTTTCTTTTTTTTTCAGTAGCAAGGCTAGACCTTGCAACAGGGATATCGTGACCACTCTACAAAAGAGCAAACTATAATTGTACTGGAACAAAAGTTTGAACTGGCCAGCTAACAACATGTAATTTCTGGCATTTCTTTGGTTTTATAAGTGCATTTTTTCTTCAAAACACTCAAGATATTTAATCTACTTTTCAAGGTATTCAGATCTGGAACATCTTACTCGATAAATCATTTGCTTGAAATATGATGCCATGTAGTTAAAATGCTAACTATTTATTAGCACTATCAGTTTGTTGGATACTTTTGCATTTCTGAACGTATAAATTGCAAATCCAAACTGTATAAGACATTTCAAAAGTAATTGTTTGGGAAAACAAAAGGTTAAATTGATTGTATCTTTAGTAGAAAACTCTTTTTGATGATGTAAAGTTTCTCACTAAACTCCATAATTTCCATTCATTAGTCACAATCTTAAAAAGTTCGCCTCATTTCCATCATGAGATTGTAGTAGGGTGATAAAATGTTAGGACTACTTTTTGTCAAATTCTGGCGGAAATTTGCAACGATGCTCTGAAAACCATTTTGGCCAGCAGTTTTATAACATGTTGCTTTTGTCAGATTGTTTCCGCTCAGACACTCATAAGTGATTCATTTAATGGTTGTGTGTCTCTTCTTCTTAAGTTGTTCTTTGCTCTTACCTTATTTGCTCTTATAAAAACCTTTCTTATTTTTATGATTAAATTTGGGTTTGCTAGAGACGTTTATAAAGAGTCTGCAGAAATACTAAATCACTTGAAGAGAAAGGTGAATGAGAAAGTAAAAGATACGCGTTGCCGAAAGCACCTGAAATTGTTTTTGGCTTCTTCTCAAGTGTGCAGAATTAAATTTGGATTGTTTAGCTTTGTCGGAGAAAATGGCACCTCCCATTTTTCAGGCGTTTTTGGCATATTGATGGTTAATAAATTAAAGTATTCCAATGGATGAATCGGTTGATTGAAAAAAATATCTAAGATTATTTTGAGTGTCATTCCCAGTCAAGTATAATATTTGGGAGAAATATTCATGTTTTAGTTATGTTTTCAGTAACATACAACATATATTATTATGAAGCGATATTTTAGAAGTAGATTAAAGCAAGATAAAGACGACAGCCATATGAAAACTTATGTATTTACATTAAATAAAATCACGATGTATTTAAAATCATTCAATATAGAAACATTGTGTACTCCTCTGGGTACAAGGACTCAAAGACTTACTGGTGACTTAGTGACTAAAAGTGTAGTTTAGAAATCACAACTTTGTACCATAACACATGGGCTTTTATAAATATTGGTAGTAAATAAGTTTATGTAATTGAGTATATGTGTCGTACCAAATTGTGAAACTTCACCACTTGCTTATTTAATAACATAAATTGTTTATTGTTTGATGATACACAAATGCACTATCTCATCCATCGCCACTCGTAAATAGCTAAAATGAATAATAAGTGTTAAAATATAGTTACATCTTAAGAGCTTCTTTAGTCTTCTTGTATAAATGCATTACCTTGTGGTATCCTTGACTATTACAGTCAAAGCAAGGGACAGCAAATGGACATGGAGGAGTCACTCGGACAAAAAACAAGTGTCAAACATGGCACAAACTGTGTGAAAGATAATAATAAAAATGATTAATATTGATCAATAGAATATATGTTTCGTGAAGTATACATTAAATATTATGCTATTATATTGCTTGACTAAAAGCTTAACAAATGCTCACCCCAAAAACGGTAATATTAAATATTTTTGCCCCAATAGCACAAGTACTTTGATTCTTCCAGTGATGTAAAAACACAATTGTTATTTGATTCTCATTTGGTGGTACTTTAGATAGTTCATTGTGATGTATTACTGACGTAAGAGCTGACGATATCTAAGATTAACAACAACACTCAAGACTCTTTTTGTTGACATTAAAGTTTCCAAAATATTGAAACTCCATATCATTTGTTTATATTATTTTTATAACCTGATGTGCAAATCCATAAAGCAACACCGTAAGTGCCAGAAACACAAATTGCCTGATTTTTCTCCCAAATGTTTCGTTATAAATAAACAGTTTGCCCAAATTTACTGAATGGTAGAGAACCTGGTTTAAAGCAAAACAGAGGAGACCAATGCCGTATATACTGCTGAATTTTCGGATTATCCTGGTTAATGTTAAGATTCGACTTCTAATGGTTGTAAGGTCCCAAGGGTTTTTTAATACAGCAGATTTAAAATCATGTGCCATCAACCAAAGCGATATAACTGGCACCAGCAAGCTAGTAAGATATTGGCGGAATGCCATATCATCAATCGTCAGTAAGATAGCCAATAATCCTACATTTATTCTGTCCTGTAATTGATCTTCTTTACAGCTAAAGGTTCCATTCCATTTGGATACATACATGATCTTAATGTAACCACAAACATTTGCAAATGATGTCATAAAGTTGTAACCTCCCCAAAAGTTCAGCATGCCAAATGGAATTGACATCAATGTCATTACTGTGAGAACTGGCTTAGACCCTACCTAAAAAATATTGAATTACCCAAAAAAGTATCCCGACTGAATGATGACTTTAGTATTTGCTACTATCTATAAAACAGGCATAAGCTACAACTCTTAAAAGTCTCACCAAAGCTCTTAATGTTTCGATCTGTTCCACAGGATACTTCTTCGAATATTTGATTATTGCAGTGTACACTTTGTACACATATGTGGGTCTGAGAGAATATACATAGATGAAGCTAAATGTCCATCCAAACTGAACAATCATTTGAATCAGAAAAAATAAGTCCGTTGGATTCCCAACATTATCGATTGTCTGCTTGGAAACTGTTTGGAATGTAGAATACAAACGAAGAATTTGATTTCCCAAGTGCCAAGATATAACTATGCAGGATGCTACCTGGAAATATTTTTACATTTTAAACTTCAGATACTTGACTATTAGTAAGGATGCAAGATTTAGAAACCTTACCACTTCAATAATGAAATGAAAATGTATGAGACACAAATATACACTAACCTTTTGGGGTAACCAAGATTTCACTGAAAACTTTCCTTCCAAAAACTTGATGCTAAATGGTACTTTACAGGAAATGTAGGCACACCTAAAAAATAAGTCGACTGGATGAGTGTATTCCATCGTTATGTCTGAAATAAATACTAACCCATACTTGAATTATAAAAAATGACTCACATGACTCTGAGCTGGAGAATTCACCTTTACTTATCAGTAACGAATGTGAACTTGAAACATGACTTTTGGTAAGTAAGGTCTGTCATTATTGAGAGGGAACGATACCACATTTTGATGCCTCTCTTAACGTGCTGAATGGATTCGGCCCATATTCACAAATAATATTGACTACTTTATGCGTAAACTATACAATCAATTTGGGGAACTTTAGGCGATAGCATATTTGCAAAATCCACGATAATATATTTTTCGCCAAATTGGGGTGTCATGAAACTGAGGGAACGCTTGCACTAATTAAGTGCTGGTTATTGTAAACATACTAAAAACTATTAACTAAGCGTACTACGAGAATACTCACTTGATTAGCCAAGTTTGTGATTTTAAACCTGTTCCATTCTGAAAAAATTGCGATTCAAAAATTTGCAAATCTTAACATTACGGTAAATGGGGAATGCGGTATTTTCGAAGGAAATCTTGGAAAAAACCAAGAGAAAGTATGAATTTTTCCAAATGTTTCTGTGATTTAGTAGAGCTTTTAATGCTCTTTCGAATGACGTCTTACACACGTTGCAAAGCCTTACAGTTCTCAAGTTATGAACGACTTTACTGGACAGCATGTTTGCAATAACGTATCGCAATGTATTTTAAATGGGACTATGTCATAACCAATGATATCTGGTATTAAACTCAAGATATCTAGATAATTATCGTGAATTTTTTAACGAGCATAACATCAACCGAAAGAGTATTAAAAGCTCTACTAAATCAGAGAAAAATTTAGAAAAAATCATATTTTTTCTATATTTTTACTAAACTTTTCATTGAAACATAACGCGTTCCCCATTTAACGTAATGTTAAAAAAGTTGCCTATTTTTGAAACCCAATTTTTTCAGAATCTATAACCGGAACTTGAATAGGTTTTAAATCACAAACTTTGCTGATGAAGTGTGTGTTGTCGTAGTATGCTTAGTTAATATATTTTATTACGTTAACAATAACTAGCACTTGAATAGTGTATGCGTTCCCATAGTTTCATGACACCCCAGTTTGGCAAAAAATATATTATTGTAGATTTTGCAAATATGCTATCGCCTAAAGTTCGCCAAATTGAGTGTATAGTTTACGCATAAGTTAGTCAATATTATTTGTGAATATTGGCCGAATCCATTCAGCACGTTAGGAGAGGCATCAAAATGTGGTATCGTTCCCTCTCAATAATGACAGACCTTATATTACTCCAAGTTTGGAGTTGCAGTGGAATGTCATTGTGTTTTTCTTAAAGAGGACAATATGATTCGAAAAACGGACGCATAATATCTGGTAGAATCATAAATAAGATTATTGTCGTAACATTTTTTATACGAAAAAGTAACTTGCATTCACGAAAGCCACTAAAAAAGAGCGCGAAATAATGTTTTTTCTGATTTCTGCTGCCCTTAATATAGAATAGGTGAAAGGAGGGGTATTTACGTGAAAAAGAAGTTTATTGTACACATAAGTAATGCAATAACTATCACCGTACCGTACTCACTTAGTTTTTGTATGATCCATACTTTCGGGCTTTCTGTTTGGTAAACTCCTACTTCCAATTGAGATGACAATGATGTAGGTGGTGGTGGATCCATAACTTTCATCAATAATTACTAAAGTTGAAACAGGTAATTTGTATTGGAATTTGCATTCGATTATACACTATTGTCTGTAAATTAGTTTCTAAAGCCTCTACTTATATTTCTAGAGTTTGGTAATTCTCTAAGAAGAAAAGAATAGAGCAAACCAGCAGTTTTTTGCATAAATATTCGGTGAATTAAATAAGTATCACTCGGTATAATATTGAGAATAAGTGGAGAGAAAGTGAAATGTTTGTGAACTTGATCGAAAACCCACTGAACACTGCTGTTCACACGTTTTTTCTCGGTAGGCGAGAAGTTTTCTATTAACTTGAACTGTGTTTGAAATAATATGTCCAATTCACTAGTTACAAAGTTGTATGTTTTCAGTAGATTGAACTGCTTATCATGTCAGATGAACTTTAAAACCCTTTTCACCTTATATTTATATGCTTTAAACGAAACAAACAGGTTAATTGGAATGGCTGCACGTGACACTGCGTGTAAACCGTACGCATAATGAAACTTTAAAATGTTTATTATCTCAATATTTAGATCTTTCGGTAGCGAGAAAGAATAAACATGTGTAGATTGCAGGTCCCGTTTCAACGAATAAATATGAAATGTTTCTTTTTCTCTGGAGCTCTTTACTTGTTTGTTGTTAACTCGCCGGAAAAAAAACAATACTGGTTCTACCACACTCTTCGTGGCTCTGTATCATCCGTCTGTAGATGGTAAGAGCTTTTGCCCCTCATAAAATCGCATTGGAAAGAGAGAAGAATTGGTAATGGAATATCGATCATAGACTGATTTGGAGAATGATGTTTAATCTGGAACTTCTAATTTAATTAGTTTTATTCTATAGGGAGGAATAAAAATGTCTTTTGTACAGGAGATAAGTGACGAAAGTGTTTTTTTACTTAGAGGTGAGTTGTCTAAAGGTGCAGTAGGTGTGAAAAAATTCACATTTCCTGCAGGTGGAAGAATTAAAAACTGCTCTTTCATATTTAGCAATAATTCATGTTCTTTCATGCTCTGAGCTACTAATATCCCGTCCACTGGCATATTTTTCATGACATGACTGCCTCGACAGCTAGCTAGTAAGCACGTGTCTTTGACTACGGGTTTTCATCATTGTTATAATTGGAAGAATCAGAGTTATCCAATCTCGGCTAAGATGCTGGCTGTCCGCGAGTGTGATTTTCTTACCGTATCCAATGTTGTCCACCGGTGGATCGCGTCTTGGCGGATTATCACGTATATTTACGTTTTGTACAATTTTGGTTGTTGATATATCTTCCAATATTGGCATAAGTCGCTCCCCCGTTTTCGTCGATTAGCTTACTGTATTTCAAGCCTGTTGAGTCGCTATAGGATTTTTGAGAGGTCTATGCTGTTTTTTGTGTGTCGAGGTTGTTCTTTTGCAAGATTAATTTGATTTTGAAGAAACGCAATGTGAGAGAAGGAAAACGTCGCTTACTTTCCCCAGAATTTCTATCAGTTCATCCATAGTTTTTTGAGACTGCATATAAACTATGGTTTTGTATTCATTTAGTAAACCATGAATAATAGCTTTGATGCGTCGTTTGTCATCATAATTCCTATCTATATTATTGCAAAAAGTGTTCATATGTATGGCAAAATTAGTTTATGATTGCGATGATTTTGAGTTTGCTCCTGTAATTCATATTCTACCATTTCTCTCCATTGTTAAATACTTCCCCAAGAGTTCAAGATTTCTTCTTTTAATTCGTCCCATATTCAATCGCTAATTCCTTGCCGTTTGCACCCTAGAGTTTCGAGTCTTTTTGGGCTTTTAGCTTGAGGAAGATGGAAATTGCTTCACACAATAATCTGGAGGCCACCCGCTTGCTTCAGCACACATCTCAAAATCATCAAGATGATCTTGTGGATTCTGCTGACCGTCATAGTCAGGTGGTTTCTGGACCAATTTAGCAGATTTGATTACCCATTGCTGTCGTTCGTTTTCCTCTTTTCTTCGTAGAGATTTTCATTCCGTCGTATGAAAAATATTATTGTGTTACATTTGGGACTAAATGAGCGCGACCGATGTAAAGGATCACCTCGTAACTTGTACTTTCTAAATTGTTCATGCACAGGTAAAGGAGATCTTGACCGTCGTGGCAATCTTCCGTCTTTATTAACTAATCCTTCTAGTAGAAGTGGGTCGTCGGCGGTTATGTTATAATGTCTCGGAAAGGTTAAATTTACTCGATGTGGGTGTGCTGCAGTTCCTCTGATCGGACTTAATGGCTCATCAAATAAACTGTCGATATTGAGTGAAATATGGGAATTAGGGTTATGTCTTGCCTGTGGCCCAATATTATCTGTATGTCCTAGCAGGCGTTGTGGTACCGGAGGTACACAAGTAAAATGAAACGGAAAAGTACCGGTGAAATGATGATTACTTCCTGATTCGTTATATAAATCATTTTCAGCCATGTCTTTCTTAAATGTTCCTATTTTGTATTCCAAGTTTCACATAGGCACTAGCTGATAGCCCTGGGGCATTATCAGCATAAAAACAGTGATTCATTTATAGTATGTTTTTTTCTTGTTTCAAGGGAAAGCCTAGTGATTTTTATATAATATACATCGAAGAAAAGAGCTAAACCTTGCCAGGAATTTGCTTTATTTTAAAAGAGAATGTGAGTACATTGACCCAGGGTAGCGCTAGATATAGGAATTATTGCAAATCGGTTTATATATTTTATGCTTTACAAATTTGCTTAGTGTATTTTCATCTTCGATCAGGGGGCAGTCTGCAATTCCTTTTTTACCCAAAAGGTGTAAAAAATATTTTGTTCGATCGTAAGTTTTTCAAAGAAAAAGGCTGGGAGCGTTTCTTCCTAGCTTTCCATTGTGTGGTATATAAAAAACACCAACAACAATAAAATAAGAAGGGAGATGGGAGTGGTAATCATTTCTAATGCTTAGTTATGTTTTATGTATTAATTATATTCGCAGCGGAGTTGATTATTAGAGTTACTTGTAGCGCGAACTAACTGAGAAAGTAATCTTTTTTGAAGAATTTATCCGAGTTTTATTATTATGGTACTTATGTATGTATTATGTGACTGTCACAAAGAATCTTATTTGTGTAGTGAAAGTGACGAAAATAAAAAACGATATGGAAATTGGTAAGATTATGCTGTACACTCTGCTGTGTGGAAATTATGATTCCAACTAATAAAGAGTGACCTTACAGCTTATGGTTGAACTATGCCCACCCGAAAAGAAAGTACTCACGATAAAAGGAATTATGGTAAGTAGTTACGAAATTGGTTTCCGCAATACAATAAGCCTGGTTTATTTCTACTCTGACATCTGACATAAATGATAGATAACTGTCAATGTAGCAGGAATGGTTGAATTAGCTAGAAGCTTAAGTTTGTTTGCTTTCACTCCGTGACTGTGCATGAACAAAAAGGAGTTTAAAGTGTTTTTTTGTCTCCATTTAGCATAAAATGCCGTGGAGATAACGACAAACATAAATGTTCCTTGGTACGTTCATCTTTTCTGGAATTCTTGTTTATGGTGATGAATACTAATACAATTTTGGTCGCCGAATGACAATTTATTTAATCTCTTTTTATTTTTATTTATGCTTTTTTGAAAGCAATAATCAGGAGACAAGTTGCTGCTAAATGCAAAGCAGTACAATAGCTGAAAATGTGGCCTTTTCTGCGTTAATAGCAAAATGAGCAACTGAACCGGTCAATACGAGACCGAGACTTTTTTATGGAAATCAAAGTTTCTACGAAAATGAAAAAACTGCTGGTGCAGAGCGCAAAGCAGCAAGAATTATATGTATTTATTCCTCTATTCTGCGTTTACAGCAAAAGATGTGACGAATCAATTTTTGATAATCAATGAAACGGAGAGGGTGACACACTGATCGGTGTGTAGTAAAATTGGAATAAAACTCGGGCAATCTTCTATGCAATAGTTGCATGGAAAAAGATCACTACGTTACAGTTTCTACAAGCGTTTGGAGAAATGAAATTCAAAAATTAGGAAAGCTCGTCGGATTCTGTATTTTATGAAATATTATGGATAGGGAAAAAATAATTATATGGCAGGTTTGCAAGCTGACAAATAAGCTTGGGGTGATATGAGAATGGAGTTTGAGTAAAGCTAAACTCGCCACGGAGATTCAATGGTTTGGAATATTTTACTTTTAAAAAATTACAATAAACTTGAAAATTTGTTTATCAGACCTTGTCCTGATGAAAGTTCCGTATATCTTCTCGGGGAGACGTGAGAAGGAGAGAACAACGCTGCCACCAATTTTGTCACTACATGCCTTTCGGTCTAAGTCTATTATGAACTTGTGTAATGCTATGCGTAATAAACGAATGCACTGAGAAGAGAATGAAAGTTGGGAATGGAAGAGATCTTTATTATAAAGATTAGAGAAACTGCAGGTTGCCCGAGGAATGAGCAAAGAAAGTCAGTTTATACAACGTATTTTTCCGGGTGGACTTGCTCATTTGCAAGTCTGCTTACTCTAGTGTACATAATATTAGGTTTTTGGTCTG
>JAQIXX010005967.1:0-12995 GCA_034700605.1 Willowsia nigromaculata
ACTTCCAGGACCGCAACCGAATCTTCCCCCAAATGATTTTCAACCTGGAAAAGCCTGAAAGCTGCGAAATTGGAACTCAGTGCCGTTTCACTAATAGCGAGGCCTATACCGCAAAATGTCACGATTCCAATGCGTACAATGTCTCCACCTGGTTTCCCCCAGGGCTAGGAGGAGGAGGTAACAGACGCCAGTTAATTCCACTTGCGAGGGAGTGCACAATAGGCCTAGCTGGACACGCTGGAGGCTGCGACGTTGTAAGGTTCCCAGAAACATTTAGCAATATGCCGGGTTTCCTCTGCTACAACTTTGGACCACCACGATCCTTGGGGGCGGCGTCAATAGGAGCTCCAAACAGAACCGGCTTCTGTGCTCATGAATTCGGATCCTACGCCATAACTAGCACTAATTATGTAGGAGAGAAGCTTTTGTGGAAGTACAATTTCGTCATTGGATTCGTCCACCGTCGCTCCGTGCCCTTTAACGAAACAGAACTAAAAGATTATTACAAACGCTATTTGGACGAAGTGCACGTTCACCTTTTTTCAGACTATAGCAATTCCATTGTTCCTTTGGAGAGGTTTGCAGGGAATCCGTGCAATGTAGCCAGCACAAAAAAGTTGGAGGTCATCTGGAAATATTATCAGGGTCTTGAAGAGACTCCCCCTCCAGGAAATGATTTCGTACCGACAGCCACCAAGACTGAGCTCCACGCTAAACTTCAAGATTTAATCGACCTAGTCAATGGACTAGATCCAGATGAAAAGATTTGTAAAGTTTATTGGTCTGGATACTGGGCGCAAGGAGGTTCAAATATTGATCCACGCTACTCTCCTGCTCTTCACTGTATGAGCAGCTCATCACCTGTGGGAAAGAACGACGGGACCTGTAAGGATTCTAAAGACAATAGTACTTTAGCTTATGCAATTTGGCTACATGAATACAGCAAAATGTTGATCGACGAACCGGATGACATACGAAATGAGGAAATGTCAGTGGATGAAAACATTCTGCGGGATAATCCGGAAGCTCCATGTATTCCAACGTGGGCACTGGGAAGAAGGAAGCGTGAAGCACATCAGCATACGGAAACTTTGGAGGGTGGATGGTGTCCGGATGATTTTGTTTGTTGGGAGGATTGGAGTGATGACACTGGGATCTATGACGGCTCCTGTAACTTGCACACTCCCAATCCACAGGTGAGAAGCATTTGTCACGATTCCAAGGATGGGGTGAATTATGACAGGTGTGAACTCCAGCAGCTAGATAAACTAATTGACAGCGAAATGGAAAGGATAACCGAATATGCTACACTGGGGAGAGGAGATAGTTGCCGGAAGGATGTGGAGGAGTACTTTCGTGAGTGGAGGGAGAACCGGAAGTCACCAAAGAACAAATACAAGTTCTTGTCGACAATGGAATACGAGAGGGTCAAAGGACAAGGATTGTGTGATCCCACGAAACTACTGGAATGTGGCGATAGTGGCGTTTGCGAATGTATACAGAATACTGAACCAAGAGTGGCGTTTGCAAAGTTACAAAGTTTTACTGTGGAAGAGGTCCTGTCTGATTACTGTTATGTCAAGTCAGGTATTTCAAATTCTTATCACATGCTCATATTTTTGCTTCTTATCATAATTATTATGTATTTTAATATAATCTTCATTCTTGGTTTTTAGGACGTTGTTATCAAGACCCCGTATTACTCTCCTCGTTTACGGAAAGTGAGAAGCTTCTCGTCACAATGCACTATGGAAAGCCTGAGGGAGATTGTACGAATGGAAACATTTGTGTTTACGTGGATCAAACCAATTATCTTTGCACTACAACCAATACAGGAAGTACTGGACATGATTTAAAACCTGATAACGTAGGAGGAGAAGGAACTAGTGATTCACCCACTTCAGCGGGAATGTCGCATCGATTTTGCAGAGATACGGTTGAAATTATTGTAATTTGGGGTTTACTGGCAAGTTTTACAGAAATTATGCGTTAGTCCAGGATTGTGTGAAAAGACCAAACAATCGGCTTTTAGAAACTCGTTTGAATGATAAGGCAGAGTACTATGCATCTTTACTTATATTATAGAATTAAGTTCCGTTTTGTTACATAGCACATTATGTATTGTAGATTGTAACATTGAACATTGTGAAAGTAGTATTTCGCAATGGAATGAATAAAAGTAAGGAATTTGGAGCGGTTTTTGTATCAAACAAACAATATTTTTGTTCCTTGCTGATAAGAGCGCAGCGACTTTAAGCAGGTCAATCCATCTTCCAAGCCTTGTCAAAAACAAATTATCAATTAATTATTAAGCATATTAATCTAAATTTTAAAGGAATTTTACAACTGAGCAATATTTGCTTCGTTTTTTAAATATTTCTCCTCTAATGAAAAGTTATCAAGTGTTTTCGGCTGCTGAGACCTTTATGATTTTAATTATGATATTCTTACTTTTATCAACACAACATATCATGTTCCTGTCACTGACTCTCCAAAGCATGTAACGAAGCAGATGGAAGTTGCGAACATTTCCAATAAAACAACCTGAAAACCTAAAGTACTTCCCTTCCCCCACCTCCTCCATCCTGAGCAACAACTAGCCGCGGTAAATGACGAACGCCTTAAAATCCGCGTGGAAAAGGCAAAAGTTACTATTCTGAACTCGGCCTCGGGAACGAACCACACTTAACGACTTGGTGATGGAGAAAATTGGTGACCCACGAGCAATAATGCTGTCCCGATGGGGTGAACGTTGGTGCGCTCCACCAGATTGCATTGACCTTCCAGATGGAAGAAGATTTTGCAGAGGCGGAACTACTCCAGGAGGAGTTTCCAGATCGGGTTTGTGAGTGATGAACAGTTAAATTAGTGCAGTGACTGTAAATAGTTTTAATTGAATAAAATATCGACAAGTTCATGAAGGAGCGCGCAACTAAAAATGCGGGGCGAGGGACTCTTGGATATTGAGTAGGGACTCCACGCGACATACCTTCCGTTGGATGGAGGTGCTACGCCAAAACCCAGGGAAGCCGCCCATAGGCATATTAAGTAGATATATGTGGTCGGCTTCCTTGACCAAAATCAAGGACAGTTCTCACGTGTCTTAGAATTTCAGACACATTGTTCGAAAGTGATGGAACATTAGGGATATTCGAGAATTGATAAAGGGACTCATTTTAACTAGGCTTTTAAGCCTTTCATACATCCACTATGGCCGGAAATGATTATTAATTAGCAGTTAATAAACTTAAGTATGTACTTCTATTTAAACTTGATATGAGAAATGAAATAAACTTTATTTCTTGTTAAGGAAATGAATATGAAACCAACACGGTTCAAAAAGGTTCTCTCAAAATCCCCCAAAATTTTGCATCTGGGTTCAGGACCAGTGGCGCAGCCAGGACTCAAATCTGGGGGGATCCAAAAAATTTCCTTGAAATAACGGCATTAAATTACGCTAGGTAAAGTAGTGGCATTATGGTGGTAAAGGAGCAATTAGTTTTAAGCGAATCATTTTAAATTAATGATAAAGAACAACATTAGAAAACTAATGAATCGACATTAAAATCATAATAACAAAACCTTGTATTAGGGAAAACTAAACTTTGCATGTTTATTCATCATTTATTTTCCGGTACCTGGGATCATTATTACTATGTTATTTAAGAAATATTACTTTCAAGATGCTTTACTTAGAGCAAATGATCATAAAAAGTTTAAATAGTTTACTTAAGATTTGATAGAAATGAGAAAAGTTTTTAAAATTTTAGAACAACTAAACCATGTGATTTTGGTTTTTCCATATAAAAATATTTAAGACTTTTAAAAATTGTGGTGGAAAACTACAATGATTCACTAGAATCAGAACTATTATGACCACTTGTTAGTATTTACGAAAGTTTGGTCGAATTCATGAAGATTTCATTTAGAAAATACTCCGTCGCTTTCTTGATAATAAATATTAAAACCCGAATTAAAAAAGAGTAGAGTAAGTATGCTGTAAATAACTTGTGAAACATTTGAAAGCTTAACAATGCTGGAAACAAGAAATATTTTGACCAAAGCTACTAGGGGTAAATACAAATTTAAATACACACTATAAAACGAATTACGCTTGCCTGATACGATGAAGCCAAATTTTAACGTTGCACAAGAAGGAAATTTTTAAGCAGACTACTGATGTTTTAATAATAGTTGCAATATTTAAAGTTATATTCAGATTTCCATACATCAAACTTGAAATTTTGTTAGTTTCATCATTCCACTCAAGGAAATTATGATAATACATACGCACATTCTAGGAGATTTTGATTTACATGCTCATGTCAATGTAGGGTTATTTTGATGTAATAGTTACCGCAGTATTAAGACAAGCCTATAGAAAGCATGGCTACACTTAAACAAACATTCACATTTCTAAATGAATGATATTTTCTGTTTTTTTTGCCATTAAAATACTTTCAACTGCTAAATCTAAAACAATACTTGCAAAGAAAGTATTATAAAAGTATATTTGTTGGAAATTAAAAAAAAGAACAGAAAAATATATTAATATAATTCAGGGTAAAGTGAAATAAGCTTTGAAATTACTAGTTTTTTTTTCAAATTTTTGCTTTAGCCCCTGGAATCTGGGAGGGGGGGGTCCAGGGACCCTTTGGACCCCTCTCTGGCTACGCTAGTGTTCAGGACCTTCTCGTATTTAACCTTATTTCAAGAAGTGCTGCTGCTCTAGATTCATTGTGGCGGGAGATACGAATTTTGAAACATTTATTTCCGGTTGACTTGAGTCCTGGCTCACGGCTACAGTTTTTAAGCTAAAAACTTGAAAATTGGCAGAGAGGTACAGAATTTTATGGGTTTTTTTTCTTTGGATTTTCGAAATTTTGAAAAACAAAAAAGTTTTGGCACCAAAACGAAATTTGTCAAATTTTGACAATAATATTGAAATTTTTGAAACTTGGCCCGATTCATATGATTGACTAGTACTTTTAGCGCTGACTAAGAATTTTTCGAAAATTTCAATATTTTGGTCAAAATTTAACAATTTTTTTGTTCGCGCCATAACTTTTTTGCTTTTTTAAATTTCGAAAATCTGAAAGAAACCCCATCTGCGCCATGAAATTCTGTACATCTCTCTAAATTTTCAAGTTTTTAGCTCAAAAACTTTAGCCGTGAGCCAGGACTCAAGTCAACCGGAAATAAATGTTTTAAAATTCGTATCTCCCGCCACAATGATGCTTAAGCAGCAGCCGCTCTTGAAATGAGGTTACGAGAAGGTCCTTAACCCAGATGCAAAATTTTGGCGGATTTTGAGAGAACCTTTTTAAACCGTGTTGGTTTCATATTCATTTCTTCTATTTGTTGTAAAAACACCGATATCTTTGTTGCGTCTCAAATAACGCTGGCGTAGGTGTGAGGAGGAGAATTGATTTTATTTCAGCGCCAATCAGCAAATGACTGAGCTGGGGGCGGGGGGGAAGTGATTCCAAGGGCGCGCACGGACGGCATCAGAGTGCCATTTTGCAGTTTTGCTGATTCATCCTTCATTCACTTACTTCAAGTTTGGTTGATTCATTTTGCTTTTTCCAGAATCACTCTCTACACTGCAGTGAAAGTGAACGTTAATTTTGCCATTAATTACAAAGTTGATAATTATTTCATACATAAAGTTGGTTAGTTAGTGAGCTGGGCACTTATTTATCGTTTTGATGATCATCTGAGGTGTGGGTTGGTTTTTTTGTGTGGTGAGTTGTCAGCGTTGGAAGGAACGGAAAGGGTTAACGGAAGGGCAGAAAAGGGGAGTAAAACTGTGAGTTTGGAAAGCTGTCATCATGGCGTCATCGACTGGGAGTGGGGATGAAATGCAGGAAGTGGAAGTCAACCTGTTGGATGATCAAGAGGAGATAATGGTTGACTTCTTTGATGGGGGCGCGACTGTTTCGAATGCTAATCGACTTCTTGAGGAAAACAACGCTTTGGATGAGAGCCTGGAGTGCTGTCGCGTGGAGGATGCAACAGAGGAAGGTGTAGAGGATCCGTCAACCAACAATGAAGGGGGCTGGGGTTGTCCACAATTATCACAGGATGGTGACAACATGGAGGGGCATGAAGGGTCTGGGTCGGTAGTGGGAGTGGAAGAAAACTTGGCAGTTCAGGGGGAGGTGACGGGAACGGAAAGAGAGGTAGGAGAAGTGTCTACCGCGAACGTGGTGCAAGTAGGCAACCCCAGCGTTATACCGTTCCTGGTTAATATTGGCTGTGCTAGTGACAAAGGTCAAGAAAACCAAGAAGATCGATCAAAAGCCGCTATGGAGAGGGAGGATGTGCGACCCCCACATCAAATGGAGTCGGTCAATGATCTGGAGGTTGGTAAGAGACAAGGACAAGATACTTCGAATCGCAGTGATGATGATGATGGACAGCGTTTTCCAGAAGGAACTGCTGGAAACGAGGAAGGAAGAGAGGCATCCGTTCCGATCCAAAGTCTAACTGGCTGTTCTTCTTCTGCTACCTTCCAACGTAAATCCAAGGAACCTCAGCCGTCCACTTCAAAAAACTGGGATTTCTCTGGGATATCAGCTCCAAAAGGTACTGAAGGAAACGAAGAAAACTTAATCACTTCGCCCCCAGTATGTGGAGAGAACTATGATGACAATTCAGAGAACAGTTCCAATAAAGAAATTCAGGAGGGGAATGGAGGCTCAACTGGTGGAGGGGAAACTACCCGAAAGCTCCAGAAGGGACAAGGGAGCGCCTTGGCGGCGACTCAGGCAAAGAAGAAAGGCGGAGATGTATCAGCTCCAGCTCAGAAAGCTAAGATTTCCTCCAAATCTAAGGCTCGTTTCTTAGAAGAAAATAATTTGGACTAGTATAAATAATTGAATCATATTCATTTAAATTACTAATCATAAATCTCCCAATTGCAGAGAAAAGCCGGTGGCCCCCCCGCGCGCAAGAAGCCGAGGAAGGATCCTCCAAACAGAGCAGGCTGGGTTGGAGGGAAGGAGTGGTTGGTTGAAGAGGTCGTCGATTCCAGGATAGCTCAAGATAAGGACGGAAATTCTTACAATGAGTATTGCGTAAAGTGGGCTGGTTATGATGCGTTAGTGTTCCAAAATATCATACAATAATTATATTTCTCATCATTTGCCATTCTTCATATACCTAAATACAGTAAGCAAATATATTTAAAAAGAATTTTTCTGGTTTGATTGAATCTTTCAGCAATTACAACTCTTGGGCTCGAGAAGCAGATACGTTTGAAAAGAAAATCAAAGAGTATTGGGAGAAGGTGGTGAAGAAAATCAATAGACTTAATTGTCCTCTGTTGAATGTTCCAGTGGCTAAAGAGCCCTCCACATTATGTTATTTTGACTTGACAAAAATGTAATTTAATCTTTAAGTTGGTATTGGTAATTTTTCCTTCATGCAAATGTCTGCGAGCATAAAATTAATTGAAGATCCAGAAATTGTAATAAATGTGTATTCCATCATAATGATCTAGATAACAGGTCACATGTCAACTTTATAATTTATTTTTAATTAAGCATCTCAATTTCTATCAGTCTCCTCCTATTGCCCTGAAGGCTCGTCCGCCCATTCTGCGTCTAATTGAATTTGTTTCTGGAGCATCTCACTTTTCCTACTCATCAGTTTCTGAAGCTTTTCGTACACGCGTGTCTTCTCGTTTCGAGGGGTTTCCAGCCTCTCTTTCAATGCATTAATTTCCTTCGATTGAATCTCCTCTTTTGCAATTTCTTCTTCTTATCTTCTTTCAAAAATCCAATCCACGTTTCGAACACGTTCTCATCTTGGGAGTCCTCAGCAAATTTGGAAAAGCTTTGGAGCTCCTGACACTACTTCTCGTTCTCCCAGGTTGATTATATCGTCACCTCCGTCCGAGTTCAAGCTGTCTGGGGCTAATCACACCGGGTCTTGGCACCAGACGTGCGCTTTTTCATCAGGAAACTCATAATTACTGTATAATTATTGCAAATTGAATATGAAGAAATTTGAATCTGGTGGACAAGATCTTACCAGTTCCAAGTAGTTTTCTGCTCAGCCTTTCAAACAATTCTCGTCGCTGCTCATCGTCATCTTGGGTTTGCACTCTAGTAGAAGAAAATGCGGAGGCTACCGGCAATGCATCCATTTCCATTGCATAGTTCAAATTGGAATCTTTTGGATCCTTCTTCTTATTCTGATCGACTTCCACAGGAGCAGGCTTATCAGCACCTGGAGGATCCATTATCCTGTCAATTAAAATAGCTTTAGTTAGATTGCATTCCTCTAGCAGCTCTATTCTTAATGTTAACTTGTTTCACATTTTTGCATGTTAATTAATTGAGGGAAAACTCACTTCTAACGAAACATAAAAACGCTTCCTCGAAAGTTTTTCTTGCAGCAACTTTCCTGGATATTGTGAGCTGTCCAACAGTGAGCTCTAGAATATTATGTGGTCAATTGGGTAGCTTGAATGAGTTGGTGATTAAATTATTTAAAATGTTTAAACAGAGAATTTTATTTAGATTTAGATACCATGTTTATCTAGTATGTTGTATGTATGTTTTGAAACTTGAATTTATTTGGCTAAAGATATAAATGCTCCTTTGGCTTATCATTGTGACAGTACCGATAACCTATAACGTGCGCAGCATTTATTACGCTTTCCTGATACATCATTTTATGTTCAAATATTACAAATATTCTTGAAATCAAAAATTTTATTCACCAATGTATGCATATACTTACTTTCATGCATCACTTTATGTTGGGAGTGTCGGCAGAGTAGCTTTTGTACTGTAATTATTGTAAGCGTCTATTTTTGTGAAGTTTGGGTTAACTGGTTATATTATTTGCCTACTTTATTTTGTCTAAATCATAGTTTCTTAAATCAAGAAATTAAAACAATAAAATCGTTATTATGGTATGGTTCTTATTTGCTTCACAAATGTATCTGCTGTCGTTTACAAAAATACATGCTCTCATGAAACACATCATTACATTTAGTGTAAACTGGTATCATGGGAATGTATTCAGATAAGAGAGGAGAACTTGAAAACTGCAATTTATTCACCAACACAGTTTAAAGTAAAAAACATGTCATGTAACTATAGATTGAAAAGCTTCACTAAGATTTTTCTATTTGAATTTTAAAGTAAAGTAATAAACTAGTATTGCTAACATAAACATTGCAAATTTACCCGGTCAACCAACTAAAATTGCTTGACTAAATTTAAAACATAATTTTGGTACTCTAAGCATTACATGTCATTCGGTTTGATCAAAAAGTTGATTGGAAAACTTGCCTTACATCACTCACTTGATATTTTTAAGATTTCAATTTAAATGCATATAAAATTGAAATCATATGGAATCAATAGGATTTACAATAGCGGAAAATTGCGCACGTGTAATATTGACCGCTCCACGCGTTGCAAATCTTATCTGCATTACGATAGCATGAAACGTCTTATATGCACGGATTGACCTTTGTCAACAGGCCACAAAAAACCATATAGATATTCATGTCATAAGAATAGTAATCACATAGTTTAAAACTGCATTAAAATAATTCATCGTTATATCTCTATCCACTTTTAGTGAATTACCCACCTGCACCTTAAATATCTGACAGCTCACCAGAGTCTTAACTAAATATTTTGACTTATTCTCTCTTTTCCATTTATACGCTAACATTTTTAAACAGCATTCACTTGTTTCATTACCATAATAAAATATTAGCATTACAAACACAAGCGTATTTGCAACCATAGCCGCTGTCACAATAGCAGCCAGAAAACTGCTGTTTTGAATGCACAAAACCATTGCAGAAATACCACCGACTACAATAAACGACATTGTTGTCAAAGCTGCCTCCAAGAAATGTTTAAGAATCAATTGAAGATGGTTAAATACGATAAAAAGCTTGTTGTAAAGGCGCAAAGTATGGTGATTAAAGCTCATGATCGATACATGTTTCAAATACCTGACCAAAACAATTCCATAAGGGAAAGTTGTTAGTGTTGAGGTCGTGAAACTCACTCCTATCAGTCGACAGGTTACCAAAATCAACAAAGATCTTAAAAACAAGACTGTTACATTTTCATTTAATAGTTTGTGATTGCCCGTTACGAGAAATATGAGATATATTGGATCTTTATTTAAATAAATAAACAATAATGGACCAAGTATCTCGGCAAGGGCATAATTCCAAACCATATTTAACAGATGCATTCCAATTTGATCAGCATTTTCCTCTCTTTTAAAGTTTTTCCTGATTTCTGAAAAAACAGACATGAAATGTTAGAAATACAGTCAAAATTTTGAATGAAAATGAGTCATTTTGCGCAATAACACTTACCTAACTTTAGAGTTTGCCATTGACTTTCCGAATTTTGTCTTGAGTTGCATCCATATAGATAAGCAGTATCATTTCCGTGTAACCAATTAAGAATTGGTATGAGTTGTTTGCAGTAGAGAAAAAGGAAAATCTCGTTTATTATAGTTAACAGGATAATTTGCTCACATATAAGAATCATGAGGATGTCAGTGAAATGCAGTAGCTGTGGAGACAGGATGCTCTTAAATAAGAGGAATGTGTAACATGGAAACATGAAGCCACACATAGCAATGAACTGCATTGTCAGATAAATAGTAGTTGCTAGGGTATTAGTACATGGCTCCCATTTTTGCTCTTGATTATTCCAAATATATGGATTAGAAAAATGTTTGAAATTTGAGAGATGTTGGTTTGCAGTAAATGCGATGAATGTTAAGGGAGTAGGCATTGTGAATGAAGTAAGAAGTGTACTATGTCTAAAGGTATAAACTATATGTTCCCTTTGTAGCAGCTAAGCTTCAAATAAGCGCTCGTTTGAAAATTTATTTCAGATTGGCAAAATTCCAGCTACTAAAAAGTCATTATTTGATGGAAATAGAAATGGAAATAGTAGATACTCAATATTTTATTGAAAAAATAATTAGATTTTTACGATTAAAAAATATTGTTTTTTAAGCAAACAACTGTGGGTATTTATAATTGGAATCAATTTACAAAATGAATTTAGATGAAAATCTGCATGATTGACCATTAAAATTTAAAAAAAAAACATTTTATACAATGTGTAGGTTTTACGATTTTATGGGGCAAAACTTGCAGGACATTCTTAATGCTGATTTTCAATAAAATCATATTTTAATCAAAACGACATTTACAGTTCACATCACTTGTTTTATTCAAAAAATTTCTTGTAAGCGGTGCTTAAATATACACTCAAACTAAAACTACTTGTCTACCACCTATCAAAGCTTCTTATTTAAAATTACACTGTAAGTTAAGAATAGGATTGTATAATGTTATTGCTTACTTAAGTTCTAGCTTTGAAATTTTGCTCCAAATTTCATTTTAGCGAGAAAAAGTCCAGATTCAAAGTTTTTTGCTAGTGAAAAAGATTGATTGTATTTATCAAGCTCATTAATTTGTGCCATCGCTATCTACTTTACTCGCAAGCTACGACCACAAAATTTTGTTTTCTTGGGAATTTTAGTTCCCAAACGTTTCCATATAGTTTATCGTTTACAAGCATTTGCGTTTTGTTGTCTTGCAGCGCCCCATGCTGCATAGCAATTAGTTGCAAGTTTGATGAAAAACCCTCTATGCAACTGATGACGCGGCGGTAATAAGTACTGCAGTTCTGGAATTTTGAGCGGGTTTCGTATCAAACAAACAATGGTTTTGTTCCCTCCTTAAAAGAGCAACCTTAGACAGGTCAATCCTTCTTTAAAGCCTTTTCAAGAACAAATTATTTATTAAAACGCAATTTCTCAACGTAAGCAATTCATAAAAAGCATTTTAATCTGCACTTTCAAACTTGGCAATGTTTGTTTTGCTTTTTAAATATAATTTTTCCTTAAATGAAAACTGATCAAGTGTTTTCGACTGCTGAGACACTTAGTAGCTAGTTTCTCAGCATCACTCATCAAAAAAAGTTTACAAATTGAAGGAACTTGAGCAAAACAACGAGAATATCAAACGCTTCAACTTCAATACTTTGTTCTTCGCACTACTACCAGAAAGTGAAGAAAAGGAATGATTGGATATGACTTGAAACGTAGACACATAGAAGGTCATGAAGGTGGAGGTAGTCGGTTCATCAACTCAGCAGTCTTGACGCATCACGTTTGCAAGTATCCTGTTGAAATTTAAAAGATGTTTTTAAAGCAAGTCATCAAATATAATACAATTTTGTATTGGTAAACGTAAACACTTAACAAAAGCATTATGATTTAAATTTGTAATGTGCGTAGGTATCTGGTCGATGTTTGTTTTGCCATTTTAAATATATTTATTTGCATAAATTTTGCAAAATTTCTTCTAATATATTCTGCTAAACTATTGGGTTTGCTAGCCTCTTTTTGACTCATTAAAATAAATAGTAATAGTTCCGAAATTCAAACATGCTAACTTGAGCAATAAAAACAGTGAGAATATTCATTTTCATTTTTGCAAGTTTATTATTAGGAACTGAGCAATACTTGTGTTCTTTTTTAATACAATCTTTTATTAACGACACTTTATGAAGTGTTTTGCTACCGAGACTCTTGAAATTGTTGCAGACTCTTGGCATTCATCCTTTAAAAATGATTAATAAAGTTGGAAAATTCAAGCAAATCAACTTCAGGAATAAGATCACCGTGAATGTTGAATGCTATAAGCTCAGTATTGTTAAATATACTTTTATACTACTAAATTTGCATTCAAAATGCCCAGATAAACAAACGAATTTCCTGATAAATCAAAATCACGTGTTTAAAACTCACTTTAGTGAATATAAATATGTATATTATTTACAATGAAAGCGTATTTTGTTATAGTACATATTTTGTTTCTGAAGTTGTACAGCTCAGCTTGTCATAAAATAGATATAAAACCAAACTCATTATTTGATGGCTACGTTATAAATTTTCTTCAGCTAAACGAAACCAATCGTTAT